>JAOWBH010186156.1:0-18374 GCA_028566215.1 Silene coronaria
GTAAGGTAAGAGGGAATAATAATTCCCGGACTTTAATTATATTAACTGAAACCGATCCATCACAGTGTCGCCTTTTATATTAAAGTCTCGTAATATTTAATATGAACTTAACTTATATTTAAACCCGAAACACATAGGCCACTCGAATATTAATAAATATTCTAACAATATTTCATTTGGTTATTCACAATGATCAAGTTGGTCAGTTGAGGTCAATAATCATTTTAAACAAAAGCATATTAATTAAAAATGGAAATATGAAGGTATAATAGTTATAATAACAATAAGTTTTGCAAAATGGGAGGAATAGTTGTTAAATACAGTATGAATCATTCACCAAGTAGCAAACACACTCTTTATGGTACATATTATACGGATTTAATCGTCTTGTGACTGTTGTTGTCCATAAAATGTCCATTAAACCGTCCTTGTCACCATACTAAAGCACACATATTGCATGTGAACCAACCAACGCCAATCACCAACCAAAACTCCAAATTTATGTAGGAAAACAATACAAATGCAGCGAAAAACAAACATGAAAATGACATTTTTGCTAAATTTTTATTTAAGAATCTTTTCTATATTGTATACTTGCATTATTTATGACCATTCATTAGCTATTTAGCTCCATATCTTTGATTTAGCTCCATTCCGAAGGCGGCTAAAAGCATAACACTAGCATTATCACTTGATAATTTCAGGCACCAAAATGATGCTCAGAAGTTCTTCCACCCCAATTCTTGGTTCACTTGTTTCGTCATATTCCGAATCTCCAAACCACCACCACCATCCCGAGTTCAACTCCCCGAAACACCTTCCAAACAAGTTGTTTTTCCACCATGCACAAGCAGGGCATTTACATCTCACAAGCCCCTCTTCACACTCTTTCAATTCCGAAATAATTTCTAATGATCTAAAAAGCGGGTTTAGAAGAGCGCAATCCGAGGGTAACTTGGAAGGTTTACTGTCTGATTCTTGCAATAGCTTTGATGAATTTAATCATCCTAATTTAACTAAGAAGTTCCCTCGGAAACCCAGTTGTGCAGTCTTGCAGAGCATTCCTTCCTTTTCGGTTTACAATCCTAACAGGAAATATGACGACGAAGAAGAAGAGGGCAGTGGTGAGGAATCTGAAGAGGAGATGATAAAGGCACAAAGCGGTAATGACGACGGGAAGTTAATGAAGATTCAAAATGAAGATTTGAGCATGGCGTTTATAAATAATATGTGGCTACAAGACATTAATGTTGTTGATCAAGAAAATGATGATGCTCCTACAAAAATGCATCTTGCAAAGGGACTTGGAGCTATGTCTGGTGGATTTAATGGCAGTGGAGGCGGTCATACGGAGCATAAAACCCGAGAGTTTGGTGGCGAGGGCGGGGATGAAGTTAGCATGGAAGAGTACTACAAGAAAATGGTGGAAGGGAATCCTGATAGCCCATTGTTCTTGAGAAATTATGCTCAATTTCTACATCAGGTAAATCTCAGTAACCTTCTCTTCCTGATTTCAGTTTTGTGCTCACTTCCAAAAGAGATCTCAAAGACCATAGTCCTAGAACAATGCCATAGATCTAACAAACCGGTCATACCAGGCCATTTCGGTTTAGGCCGAGTTAGGTATTTCTTAGATACGGAGTAACGTACTATAAGCATGGTCACCAGTTTCTCTTTTGTATGTAGACGAAGAAAGATCTAAGAGGGGCGGAAGAGTATTACTCTCGAGCAATACTCATGGATCCAGGCGATGGAGAGATACTATCAAAGTATGCCCAAGTAACTTGGGAGCTCCATGGCGATGAAGATCGAGCTGTAAGCTATTTCGATCGAGCTGTACAAGCGTCCCCTGAAGATAGGTTGGTTATTATTCAACATTTCCACATTTTTAATTCAAGCTTCATCCGGTAAATTTAGATAATTATGATTTTTTTTTTTTTTTTTTTTTTGTGTTTACCAGCCATATACTAGCAGCGTATGCTGGTTTTCTATGGGAAACAGAGGACGCGGAGGATGATCTATGCACATTGCCTCCATTACTCCACGACACTGCCATTGCTGCTGCATTTTAGGTTCGAAGGAACGTCTTTCTTTATTGGTAGTATATGCTCGTCGTTCTTAGACTCATTCAGAACAATATAAAAGGAAATTTGATAGTAGTTTCTACAGATTAGAGCAATCATGCAATATCATGCCAAAAGTCACTGTATAATCTATTCAAGTGGTTTTACAATTGCACGTGCCACAAAATATCAGAAGAATTTTCATGAAACTATGAAGGAATTCACTACTAGTCTACTACCATTTCTATTTATATCTACAAGTTGAGACCATGAAAACGCTAGGTATACTGAATAAAATTCAGATACCGCGAATGCAAAAGCCAATCTAATAACCAAAACTTTGTAGAGATGTGATAAAAAAAAGCATTCCCCATCAGGATGAAAAAGATATGGGGAAGGAGACATGAAGCGCCCTCTGCAAGGAAATGTACACTCATTTACGCATATAGACCCCCAACTGAGGGTTACTCATCAGTAGACAGTGAAACAGAAGCAAAATAACCAGGAAGAGACCAAACAAAGTCGAATTGCCCATTCCATATTGTAGCTTAGACCTCTTAACAGTGTTGTAGTTGTTCTTCTCGTCAAGGGCATTTCCTTGGCCAGGGTTACTGCCTCTTGGTACAACTGTCAAATGCGAAGATGACAAAGAGTTACAAGATAATCTTCCAATGAAGTGTACTTTTAGTGAAGTGGAACAACAAATCATCACACAACGAGTCTTAAGGGAGGTTGCTTCCAAACGAACCAAAACGAAAATCACAACAAAAACAAGCGCGCACCTACAAGCTAATTCAGTGAGTCAATTTGTTTTATTCCATTGTAACCCCTAACCAAATAATATTGAGTATTTGGCCTCCTTGGAAATGAAATAATATAGCAAAACAATTTACATAAGACATACCTCCACCTCTTGTACTGGTACTGCTGTTTGCTCTCCTCTCCTCGATATATACTTTCTGGTCCAGAAATTTTATAGGTGAAGCCTACAATAGTTGAACTCGAGATTGTTACAGTTAAAAACATTAAATAGTAATCTTGATGGAACTAAACTGAACAGTCTTGAAGTTCAGTCAGACTGTCAAACCAAGAAAATTGATGAAACTCCTCGGAAATTTGTGTGACTGATGTAAAAGATGATTATGCAAGGCCACACGACGAACAGACCATACGCATAAACTTTATGCTGGAAGAATACAGAGGTACAAAAATTAGGGGTATGCCTTAATTGCGTTATGAACGCCAGAAATATCTTCGAACTCAACGAATGCAAAGCAAATACCAGCTTTCTGCAAAATATACCCATATTATGTTAATTAATTTCAAACGAGAGTTGATTAAGAACTTTAAACAATGAAATAGTGTGAACTTACAGTTCTTTTCCTGATTATCACTCCGTTTGGTTTAATTTTACCTAAATTCTTGAATTCCTTCTCAAGATCAGCATTTGTAACATTCAACGGTAAGCTCCTCCCAAACACAGATGTCAGCTCTGCAGAATTATACAAGTAGAAAAGGAAAATGAGCGAAGAAACGAAAATCGAGGAGAAATACAGTAGCCAACTAGCAAGTATAACAACATTATAGAGCCAAGCTACAATGGACAGTGCATCAGAAATCTATTTTTTATCATTATGTCATACAGCATTGGGAAAATTATATAAAGGGGTTTCCAAGGCTGGAACACCTTTATAGTCCTGCCCATAGGCGACAAACAGACAAAAACCAAGATGTTTCTATCTGCAACAAAGAACAACTCAAGATTGGGGAATCTAGTGATTTCTTTTTAGTACTTGAAAGGCACAAGGCCAGTATGGTGTGGAGAATTTGAACTTGTTACCTATCATACATGAGAGTCTATACAAAGATTGAAAAAACATCATTTAGCGCAAATCTAGTAATGTAAGTGATGCCAGAGAACTGAACCAAAATAAAGCCATGCTGAAAGCCCATTACTACAATCAAATCTAGTAATGCCAGATAACTTAATTTAGCACCAGAGATTTAGCATTCATTTCCATTACAATTTTGAAATGAAAACATTACAAATTTCTGGACACGGGGACATTGTCAAAGAAGCGGCTTGACCAGTACTCTTAGACACGGACACATGTTCGGAACTAAGCCATACAGCTAATTTTATTAGTCACCAGACAATGACCCTACTAAATGCTCAGTACTGTAAATTTTATAAGCCACCAGAATGCTTGTTACGTGAATTTCAGCTGCACAAGGCCACAAGTAAATAAAAAGAAGCGAAAGAAAAAAAAAGTGGGGGAATGCATGCTGCAGTCAAGACTCAAAAAAAAAAAAAGCCCTTGTTAAAAGCACCTACTTAGTTGCCAGCAATTAATATTCAAATAATTTACTATACATACCAGGTCGTGTCAACACGCGATGCACCAGTGATTTACTTGTTGGAGTAATGATAATTCAATTGAACCGTTTGTCTAACCCGCCCTCTTAAACATTTGTGCAAAAGCAAACGGGGTAATTCCAAATAACAGAACGGAGCAGTACTCTAAGATCTTAATACCAAATGAGTGAACAGTGCATCCATATGTTCGCAAAATCATTCTCTGTGAAGAGTTGAACGACCTACCAGCTATCACCTATCTACAACAATTTTTATTAAAACAGAATATCAATTAAACAATGAAGTCAAGTGCTCTGATAAATTATTTTGACAGAACTGGAATCTTCAAAGGGAAGAAACTATCACCAAATATGCCGTCTGTCCCGCAATAACACACACGGCTTAGGAGTAACTTCAACTGAATCCCTCATAGGATTGGCCATATTACTGGCTGATGTACAAAACAAACTTCTAAAAGTAAAAACAGGCGACCGAGGACAAGTCGCTTAATGACACAAGTAATTCAATTGGAAAGAAGCATAATCAAATTTTGTAGAATCTAGACAAAAAGCTTACGCATACCTTCCTGGACTAAAATGTCATCTGCGCTAGTGACAGCTACCTGAGGTACAAATGATGATGTCGATGCTGCAGGCATGCTTTGTCTTACAGAAGGTTGAGGAGGAACAAATGATTGACAAGATTGTCCCTTTGGTGCTTCCAACTGGACCATTTAGATATTAAATGTCAAATCATGGATACTATACAACTTTACTGACAGTTCTTTTTCTCAAGTAACCAGACCAGGAGGAAATTTAGGTCAATAGATTTCTGTACGCCACCAAATGTCTGCTAAGAAAGAGTCTTTAAGATATTGCCAGAGTGAAACTCCAACTAGAACACAATGTCAAGAAGGCATGTGATGGCATTGATGACTGCATAACTGAAGCGTCAAAAGTGAACAGAAATAGAAACTAAAATAAGGAAACATACAATGGAAGCATATGATACTCTTGCAGGTTCTCCAGCAGATTCAGCGGCAGGTTTAACAGCAAGCTCATCAACATGAGCACTGGCTAGAGCAGTTCCTGGCATATGTATAGGGTCTTCTACGTGATTGACACCACTCTCAAGGGGAGATGACTGTTCTACAGAAGCTTCTTTGACAACTGTCTCAGACTGAAGATCTTCATGTTGCTGGTCCTCAGGAAGGCTATACTTGTCAATGGGACTATCATCTTCAGTATGAAGTGAGTTGAAGTGTTCCCTTGTCTCGTCGAACTCGTGACTTGAAACTGAGATGGCTAAAAACATCCATCCGATGTTTCAGAAAAACTTAGTGCTCGACATAAACAGTTAATAGAACCTAGTAATGTAAGAAATGCATCGTACATAAAAACATAAATCTTCAATGAGAACTGAACCAAAACAAAGCCATGCTGAATGCATCAAGCCCATTATTACAATCAAATCGAGTAACCAAAGATTTAGCATTCATTTCGCATAACAATTTTGAAATGAAAACATTGCACAAGAAAACAGGGCATTTTCAAACAATTACTAGATTTCTAGTTTTATTGTTTGGCTTTTATGTTACCAAGCAAGGGAGGGTTTCCTATAAGAACCAGGCAACTATCCATTTTTCAGACTAATTCCACAAACAAACATTACTCCCTCTTCTGGAGAATTGTTCCATTTGCTTTTTTCACAGATTTAAGCTATGTTACTCAAACTCGCAGCTTTGTCGCATCTAACGCCAATTAAAAATTTCGGGACATGGGGACATTGTCAAAGAAGCGGCTTGACCATTACTCTAGACACGGACACATTCAGAACTAATCCATACTGTTAATTTTATTAGTCACTAGATAATGACCCCGCTAATGCTCAGTACGGTAAATTTTATAAGCCACCAGAATGATTGTTACTTGAATTTCAGCTGGACATGGCCACAACTAAATGAGAAGACGCGAAAGAACAAAAACTGGGTGAATACATGCTGCAGTCAAGACTCAAAGAGAAACAAAAGACCTTGTTAAAGGCTCCTATTTAGTTGCCAGCTATTCCGTATTAATAATCAAATAAATGAATACACATACCATGTCGTGTCAACACCCGATGCACCAGTGATGTGACTTGTTGGAATAATGATAATTCAATTGAACCGTTTGTCTAACCCGCCCTCTTTAACATCGTTCCAAATAACAGAACGGAGCAGTACTTTAAGATCTCAATACCAAAAGAGTGAACAGTGCATCCATATGTTCGCGAAACCATTCTCTGTGAAGAGTTGCATGACCTACCGGTATCACCTATCTACAATACACTGATCAGCAATTTTTATTAAAACAAAATAGCAATTAAACATTGAAGCCAAGTGCTCCGATAAACTATTTTGAAAGAACTGGAATCTTCAAAGTTCAAACGGACGAAACTATCACCAAGTATGATGTCCTGTCCCACAATAACTCACACGGCTTAGGAGTAATTTCAACTGAATCCCTTATATGATTGGCCATTGAGAAGCTTCTAAACGTAAAAACAGGCAACTGAGGACAAGTCGCTTAATGAGACAAGTAATTCAATTGGAAAGAAGGCATAATCAAATTTTGTAGAATCTCGACAAAAAGCTTACACATACCTTCTTGGACTAAAATGTCATCTTCGCCAGTGACAGCTGCCTGACGTACAAATGATGATGTCGAAGAATATAATTGATGCTCATTTCCTTGAATCTTCAGCTCTAGATCGGTTGCAGGCATGCTTTGTCTTACAGAAGGTTGACCAGGAACAAATAATTGAGAAGATTGTCCCTTCGATGCTTGCAACTGGACCATTTAGATATCAAATATCAAATCATGGACAGTATACAGCTTTATTGACCGTTCTTTTTCTCAAATAACTAGACTAAGAGAAAATTAGGTCAATAGATTTCTGCACGCCGCATCTGCTAAGAAAGTGTCTTTAAGATATTGCCAGGGTGAAACTCCAACAAGAACAATTTCAAGTAGGCATGTGATAGCATTGATGACTACATAACTCAAGCAGAGTACAAATAACAGCTAAAATAAGGAAGCATACACTGAAAGCATATGATGCTCTTGCAGGTTCTCCAGCAGATTCAGCGGCAGGTTTAAAAGCAAGCTCATCAACACGAGCACTGGCTAGAGTAAGTGCCAGTGCTGGTGAATGTATAGGGTCTTCTATGTGATTGAGAACACTCTCAAGGGGAGATGACTGTTCTACAGAAGCGTCTTCGACAACTGTCTCAAACTGAAGATCTTCTTGTTGCTGGTAATCAAGAAGGCGGCATTCAATGAGTCTCTCATCTTGAGAACACTTAGTGCTCACTGCTCAGCATAAACAACTAAATAGAACCTAAAGTATCAGTTACATTAACAGAGGTGAAACTGATTACATCATAATGTTTTAAAACCCAGTTACTCATGATGAGAACACTGTGCATTAACGACAGCATAGCTTTAGTCCATCAATGGGCTCCCGAGTCCCGCCAGCCACAGTGTAAGGGAAGGAGCTGACATACCAAGCCTTACCCCAATGTCAACACATAAAGGCTGTTTTCAGATGACCCGTAACCGGAGTTACATTGGCACTCAACCAGAAGAGTGTATGAGATACAAAACTTCTTTGGAGTGACTTCCCAACTAGAGTCCCTTCTGAATGACAGAATGACTAACTAAAAGTCATAAGACTATCCAAGTTATAGGCAGCAGTTCTAACTTCTAATCAATTTGAAGCGAAAGATTAAAATATTCGCTGGACTTAGCGTGAAGACCATATGAGATCCAACATTTCATGCGGTTAATGTCCCTACTAGTGGACATTCTGGACGACAGGATGGCTAACTAAAAGTCTCAAGGCTTTCGAAATCATAGAAAGCAGCTCTAAGCAAATTGCAGCAAAAGAACACAGCAAAGGAACCTTGTATTTTAATTTGTTGAATATGAACATAACAAAAAACTAAGCACTAACAACCTACGATGGCAATGGCCATGTCATACTAATAATTTAGCCACCTACACAGATCAAGAAACAGATTATTTCTATTTGATAAAAACTGTAAACAAATTGTCGAGTCAGGGGGAGTACAATATAACTGCTTTTATCAATACCTGGCTGCTCGTTGTGCGGATTATATGGTGGTACATGTGAATCAACCCTGATGTCAGGTAATTCAGGCACTGGAGGCTGGTTAACCACCTCTTCATCTTGAAAATGAAGAATATCATTCAAGACCCAAAAATTCGTAATACCCCGGGGGGCTAAGAAAAAGGCCTGCACGAACTTTCGTTTCCCACAGAAGTTTCGGGACCTTATAATGCCAGACACTAAAAGGAAAAATCCACCATTCCAAGATTTTTGCGTATTAAGCTCTGTCACTTCAACTTTAGTAACTTTAAGAGAAGTAAGTAACTCATCGATATCCTGGCAAATAACACAACTCTTTGATCAAACAAGAAAACACATAAAAGAATTACCACTAGGTAGCGAAATAAAATCGATTCTATCCTCATATTCCGGGCATAATCGTAAGCATTGAAAGTTTGAAACCAATAGCGATAAAGAATCATCCAACATTCCAACTTTGTCCTTATTTTACTCGTACTGCCGCCCTTATTTTACTCATAGTGCCTCTAATTTCATTTTCAACATTACAACTTTGTCCTTCTTCCTTTAAAAAATATTCCAAACATTATTTTTTATCGATTATTAATCGAAATGAGGACGGTAACTAAAATTAGATATGGATTATTTTTGGTACGTAAATTAGATATGAATTATCATATTAATTACCGATAAAATTTAAAAAAAAAAAAAAAACAATACAGAATATTGAACCGGCTTATTAATGAACTTTTTACGTATGTTACACGATAATTGATAACATGAACGATAAATTAATAGCGATTTAAATTGGACAAAATTGACGATTACGAAAAGAAAACTTTAAACGGTCATAACTTTGTGCTCGAATGTCCGTTTTCGGCGATTTTTTTTTTTCAAATCGCGTATTTCGACGAGACGAATGCAATGGGAAAAAAAAAATTGAAAAATGGCCCATTCAGTTAAAACACACGAACTGGCCTTGGCCGGTTTATGTGGTTTACACGAACCAGCCAAGGCCAGTTCGTGTAATCCACATGAATTGGCCTAGGCCCATTCTTGTGATTTACATGTGCTGCCCAGGGCTGGTTCGTGTAAATCACATGAACCGGCCAATGCCAGTTCGTGTGTTTTACAAGAATGGGCCATTTTCCATTTTTTTTTACCATTGTGTTCGTCTCGTCGAGTTAAGCAATTTGGAAAAAAAAAATCGTCAAAATCGGACACCTGAGCACAAAGTTATGGCCGTTTAAAGTTTTTTCGTTTTAAATTGTCATTTTTGCTTCTAATTTAATCGTTTTTGGTTAATATACAAAATAATCGTTACTAAAATACGTAAAGAAAAAAAAGATGTTTTAGAGAGAAGGGCAAAATGGTATTTCTAAGGGGCGAGATGAGTAACTTTTTGAAGCAGTTTTAATTTTGTCAATTTTTAAAGCGGGTTTTATATTTTGAAATCGGAATTCAAAAATGAGGAAAAAATGAAAAGAAACTAGTGTATAAAGGAGTAAGGGCAATATGGTGATATGTTAGGGGCGGAATGAGTAAAACTAGGGACGGTATTTAGCAATGCCCATTTCTTAATAGGTAAATAATTAATAGGAAGCTGATAACGAATGCCCCAGGACAATTGATAAACCTTATCTATTATATATTCATTTTTATTAGGATAAATTGTTAACTTATACCTAGTATAATATTATTTTTCAAAACTTATACCTAATATAATTTTCTTTTAAAACGTATGCCTAAAATTTTTTTTTCTTTCGAACTTAATACCAAATCTTAAAAAAAGACATGAATAGACCATTGTACCCTTACTAATTAATCTATCCATTCTTTCTTCTTCACATAACCCAGTAACCCCCACCTCTACTGCTCTACCATAGCTATCACCATGTAACCCCCTCCTTCCCCACCGGTACCACCACCAGTGCCATCACCGGCACCTCATGATTGTCATGTCGGCGACCCATTTCAGCTTCACCATAAATTCGTCGAATACACTCACATACGTTTTTGTCAGTTCGATTGTTGCGTATCTAATCACAACAACATGAACACTTTCAAGAAACTCCACACAAATGACGACCCAATTGCGCTCAACTCAACGAAACCTTAATTTAATCCTCCACATCATTATCTTCGTCGTCATTAACATGGACATCGACGCCGACTTTGATTGTGCAATCCAAGTCGCAATTATGTCATTTAAATCAATCGAATTTAAGTTCCTGAGATTGCGACAGCGGAGAAGGGAGGATTAGTGGCAGCGGCGACAACGTTAAGAAGTCGAAATGGGGTTTTATTCGAGTTCTCAATCTTATCAATTATCATTTATTTTTTATTATGACCGACATGGGGCGGGGGCAGCAATGACGGCGCCGTTGTGGAGACGATGAATTATGGTGATGATAATGGCTATGAATGTACGTGTGTGGTAGGGGAAGGTTGGTACTTGGTAATGGGCTACTGCCTTAATGGGGTTGAGAGAGAGTGGGTGGGTTAATTATAAGGGTAAAATAGTCAGTTTATGTCTTTTATTAAGATTTGGTATTAAGTTTGTAAGAAAATAGGATTTTAGGTATAAGTTTTAAAATTAAATTATGTTAGGTATAAGTTTTAAAAAATGATAATATACTAGGTATAAGTTATTAATTTACCCTTAATATAATGATAAAAATAGTAAATAAATTAATATAATATAATAATAATAATAATGATAATATTAGGGATGATGATGATGATGAATGATGATCCGAACTGAACTTAATGGGAGCTGAACTAAACTGAACTTAATAGACCTGACCTGAACTAAATTGAAAAGAACTGAAATTAAGTCCAAAAGAACCAACTCTAAAATATTCTACTACCTTTGGTACCACATGGGTGAGTCTTGTGGTGTTTCGACAAACCGTCCTACGATGGGAGACACCTAATATAGCATTTATGACCTCATTATTATTTGACATTAGATAAATTGTGATCATCATAATTCAGAACTATTTTGCACTTGCAGTATTTTCTTGACAATTATTACACGATTTTGACGCCAAGTCGCATGAATAATGCCATTTTGAATGTGCATATAGCCTTCAAATTCGCATTTGGCACAACCCAAAGCATTGGCATCAGAACGGGCTCGGATTGTAAACACGAGCTATAAACAACTTCCGACTAATTTTGCATGGGTGTGTGGTTTAGTACTTTAGTTCTCTGGCGGTGTTTCGACAAATCATGCTTCTACGTGTTGGACACCAAAGGTGGCGCTTTTGACAATTTTTTCCAATTGATGTTTTAATCAATTATCATCATCACGACTAACTTCAACCTCCGGTATCATATCATTCTATGCTGACAACGTGCCCTATGGCTCTGAGGTTGTTGAGAACGTTGTTGAGAACTGAGAGTATATAGCCTTCAAATTTGATCATATGGTACCACCTAAGTATGTGAGAATTAAACACAACTACTACACTCTACCGCTACTTTTGTGCAAAATGAGCGCGTGGTTCGGCCATCTTGTATTTCGACGAACCGTTCTACCGTGGGAAACAATGAATATGGCTTTATGACCACATTATTATTTGATATTAGATCAAGTGTGATCTTCGCAGCCAATCCATTATGATGCATGATGAAAAAGACAATCCCATCTATAATAATCCTCTCTATGCAACAAGGTAACCTAAATGATTCAAGCGGGAACAGATTGGTGCCATAAACATATCTACTAGGTGATCTATAAAAAACCGTAATTGCTCTTCACGACACCTATTTTACCCAACGCAATACTTTTTGCACATTACTTTCCATTTATTTGCCCCGACTAAAAACAAGCAATAACCCCGATTCTCTCAAATATTAACACTAGAACCCCTCAAATCTATCAAAAAATTTCAATTATGGATCGCAATTTAATTGAGGAATATGTATTGTTTCTTCTAATAAATAACTGATAAAATTAATTATTTTTTTATAATTTTGGTTGGTTTAGTTAGGGTTTTGATTTCTTAGGGGCAGAGAGTGGTGTGGTTGGTGTGGTTGGGTGGTGATCAGGAGAGACCTCGGTGCAAGGCATCTCATGGGGAGGCGGAGTATGGAGGCCGTGAGGTTAGAGGGTTAGCGCATACAGGCGGCGTAGGGGTAGTGTTGAGACGTGGGGGTGGGGGTGGAATAAGGGAGTCGTGGAGGCCGCCAGATGCTTGGGGTCATGGGTAGGGTGTCGATTTTCGAGGGCTGGGGATGTGGGATGGGTCGACGACGTGGTGGTGGCAATGGAGCCAGGGTGAGGATCCCGTGGTCCGTCACTCCGTCGTTCATCGGGAAAAGCTGGCAGCAACCGTGGATGGTGGGGACATGGGCAGGGCAGCAGTTGTGAGGTGGGTAGCCATGTGTTGGGTGATTGGGTGGTAGGGGAAAGATGGGTGATTCGATCGTTTTTTTTTTTTTTGTTGTTGTTGCAACTTTTTCTTTTACTTTCATTTTTATTTTTATTTTTATTTTTATTTTCAAGTTCTATACAATAAGGTTTTGGACTTTGGTAAAATTGCCTTTTTGGTTGTTCGATTTCAAGTTCTATGCAATAAGTTCTATGCGAAAAGGCAATTTTACCTAGCGGTAGAAGGCAAGAGGTGGCTGGTCGTGACGGGAGAGATGAGAGATGAGAGACGAGAGATGAGAAAGGAGAGAAAAAAAATAAGAGCAGCCAAAAATATCCTAAAAATGTGAGGCAAAAAGCCATGTGAAACTATCAGACCCTTTTCTTACCAATAAGACGGGGATATTTGTCTTCTTTGCAAAACGAAGCAATGCAGAAGTACAATCCTTCACCTGCAATAAAATATATGTTACAGAAAATCATCTTTAAGTGTTCTAATCATAATGTTACGGTTATGATTTTTTTTATAAGGTTATTGATAATAACGATACTTAGAGAAAACTTGTACTTTGAGGGAAAGCACAATAAAATCTAGCAGATAAAGCATCAGACATCTAATTTTTATTCATGTGAGCATACTTTCATTTTTTTGATATATTTGTGTCCGTAAATCCCGGAAGCAAGACCCGAAAAGAGGGATAGTAAGAAAGTGTTTGGATACTGTTCCAATTAATCATACATTCATACCTGCATCAACCTGCCAGGGCTTTCAGCCACCCCCTTTAGGTACACAGACTGAATGGAATCAACAACGACAGCACGTGGGGAAAGCAGTTGCGCCTTTCCTAAAATATCCTGCATGAAAAGAGCAAACACCTTAGACTTTACAGTTGTCGAACAGCAGATTTAATATATTACCCCAAAACCAGAGTTTCCAGTAATTCGAAATATCAATATAGCCGTCAATAAAACAGCTGATGAGAAAATAGCAGGTGAAAGATGAAAAAAAGGTGAAGTTTTTGTTTGCCTATAAGAATACAATGAGTATGGACATGGCTATTTTGGGGGAAAAAATTGACTGATAACTTGTAACAAATTGTTGGAAGAACTTGACAAAAACATATCAGGAAGAACAAAAAGGGATGCATTAATGCAGCTAACTTAAATCCCACCCAATACAGTGATAAATGGTTCTAACCAACATCAACATTACTTCTTGAGTAAAGTGAGTCCGAGGGTAACAATTGACAAATAAGCAACTAAGTACACACACAGTTAGCAGTAACCAACCTCAATAACAGTGCTTGAATAAAAGAAAAGGTCCTCTGTTTCGATGCTCAGCTGATCTGCTCTATTTTTAATTTGCTCAACACTCTAGAGAAGAAAATATAATTAGCATCTTGTCACTGGGTTCAACCAATCAAAACAGAGAAGGTTTCACTATGTCATTAAAAATTCCCAAATAAACAAAATCAAAGACAGAAATGCCGTCAACGGTTGGAATTTTATAAAATGAAAGGTAATCTAATAGAAAGTATTGTGAAGAAAGTGTTCACAACAAACAGCAATAATAGAAAATACTACACAAGTTGGACCAGCAATTTAATTTTCGTTCATATATGCTAAAGAATCTCCTCTTTTCAGGACAATCCGTGTCAACTGTTTTGCACATTGTAAAGTCGCCGAATGACTTTGCCTAACAATGTGCTCATTCTCAAAACAGAGTTTTTTAAGCTTATATGCAATTTCTCGGAGCTTCAATAGGTTTAACTAGCTTCTTGGGTGCCTGTCCGTAGAGGAAAACCATGATATAATCCAGAAAATAACTACTATGTGTATGGGTAGGTTTTGGAAGGGCTAGGTCTTGAATAAAGACAAAAAACATCAAAAAGAAAAAAGGAAACAAAAAACATGAGCAAACCAGGTTTGGCAAAACCCGTTCAAGCCGTTCTAATTTGGACCTGATGGAACTACTTGAAGACCATGGCCTCTAATCCACGTGACAACATCTTATTGGGGGAGGGGTTTTAATGTGAAAAGATAAAGATATCTTAGTTATTTTCTTTTCTAAAAGGCTTTTTTTTGTAAATTTTACCAATTAAATCACAAAAATAATATCACCATTGTTCATAATCTTTCATGATCTATCAATAGAGACCACATTTGCTATATTTTAAACCCCTTTTTTATTTTTTATATAATTAATTTTCTATATCTTGAAAACTTTTACACACATCAAAAATTCTAAAAACTTATAAATGTACATTAAAACATTAATTCTAACCTACATTAAAAAAAGTAGGTTAAAATTCAATTGTTTTGATTATATTTAATATTAGGTTAAAGTAGGTTAAGGTAGGGCTTGATAAACGTACAAAAATAAGAACTTGGGCTTATAAGTAGGTTAGCAGAAAATATAACATTTTAATGCGTGAACTAGGGCTACAAAACCTACGGATAAACATGGTTGACTAAGTGGACGGTCCTTGCACAAGTGCATAGGGTATAGTCTGGCCTGTTCCACCTTCCACTTATCGGCAACTAATGTTCCCTGGGAGGTAAACCAAATTTCTTACTGAATCTGTATGCGTGGTTTTACTTTCAATACCCAAACCCCTTCATGACTAATGATTACTGAATAGAATGAAAGATAAAACTTCCATAGTAAATCATTCAGAGCTGCATGCCTGCAACACCGCATCACGACCAATTCTAAAGGTCTTGAAGATTACTGTGACAGCGTGACTTCATATTAAGGAAATAAATCACCGCATTTTTTAGGGCCACGGTCGAAATGAAGGCAGGGCGTTCATTCCTAAGATCAAGATTGAAACCGAGGTTTACTGCCATGAATATCCCTTTGTCATTTTTGCACCAAACATTCACTCTCTTCTGAGCTCGGATGTTCTACCCACCTTGTCTTCTACCCTTCACTTGCTTTCAAGTATATCATTAGTCCTTCTCCGAGATGGGAGATATTCTTGTTCCCCAGCATAATAGGTCTTCTCTATTCTCTAAAATTTAGCAGAGCACTAAAAGTAGAATAATGAAAGGTGGCGTTGCTTCTAGTGCACTAACCTCTTCACCAGATATGTAGAGCACAGGCGCTGCTCCTCCAACGTCACAGCTTACTGCTATAAGTGCAGCCATCTTCATTTTGAACATAACTTATTAGTGAAACATGCAATATCGCGGCACTTGAGCGAAATCTCCCGAGATAGACAACTTAAGCAGGTTTACGTAACAATAATGGATCTTACCTGTAATGCCAATGTACTTTTGCCCACACCAGGATTACCATCAACCAAAATCATTGAACCTATAAAAACTCGCAAGAAAGTTTGTTACAGGAGTTACATTCTGAGCAAGCTCATCTTGGGAAGCTGCAATAGCGTAAAGCTCGTACGAAGCTAGAGAATTAGAAGGCAAAGCAATGCACTCCCTCCGTCCCGCTCATTTGTTTACCTTTGCTTTTGGCACAAACCAGGGAGGGAGGAGCTGACCACTTGTACTTATTGTTATTGGATGACAAGTGGACCAAAACGTATGTGGGTTATCAAATACCAATAAAACGCATTCCCAAAATAGAAAGATAAACAAACTATCAAGACACTCGAAAATGGAAAAAGGTAAACAAATGACCGGAGCGAAGGGAGTAATTGTCAATAGAGAATCTTGTACAATAAATCAAGAGTTCTCTCTCAAAGGAAAACAAGGGACGCAACTTTTCCATAGAGAAAGGAGTGAAGTATAATGGGGATGTCACCAACTGCGCTATCCCTTGAAGCCTCACCTTGATACATTAACATGCAAGTAGAATGAACATGCTTATGTCTATACTCCATATGTACACATAATTTGTATGACTAATAAGAGAGATGAGTTGGGGGAAGAAAATATGCTAAAACAGAAAATAATACATGCACACGTGAGAGAGAAAGACTATGATAGTACAACTTCAATAACTAAGCCTTAACTATAAGCTTAGGCTTTGGCTTTGGCTTTGGCTTGAGATACTAATTTGCCAATCAAGTACTAACCACTCTATCTCAGTCATTTACCAGGTTTCCACATTCAAACTATTGTTAAAGGCACCAAGGATATGAAAGCCAACGTAAATAAACAAAAAATACATAAAAGGCAACATAATACAATTAGTGAATTAGACACTCAATCTGTACCTGGCACAACACCGCCACCAAGCACCCTATTAATTTCCAATCCGAACAAGCCAGACCTGAAAACAGCCAAATTTCAGCATTTTGCAAAATATTCACTCTTACAAACAACATAACATTTAAATATAACTGTCAAGTCTAGGCTGCTAGCAATGCATCACAGATCGACATAAAATCCGAACACCTAAATCGGATATAGTTGACTCCCGACCTAGCTATACCTAATGAAAGCAATCAAATTAAACATATCACTGTTTTACAACTTACAATCGAATGCGGTTTTCCATATGATCAATCCCTGGATTCACACCCATCAACCTAACCGGTGCATTCATCATATTTTCAGAAGTCTCGTTTTCCGACACTGGAAACTTGTTCAAAGTCCCAAATTTATTACATGATTGACAGGTTCCCCACCATTGGGCTGTGCTATGTCCACAATCAGCACATACCCAAATCATCTTATTCCCCAAAACGACACTCTTCGCCACATTCGACGACAAATTCACCCGATTCCTCGACCCCTTTTCTCCATTACTGTCAACACTCTTAATTGAATTTGTAGGTTTGCTCTGAGGATTACTGAAGGCTGACCAACACCTAGGACTAGACTCAGAAGTTGGTTCTTTGGATGCGCCATCGACGTCGATGTGAGGTGATTTGGGTGATGATTTGGGGGAAATTGAATGATTTGGGCGGAAATGGCGGAAAAAGTTAGGGTTTTGATAGTGTTGAATATGGATGATTAAAGAGTTTAATGAAGGGCGAAAAAGTTTGAATTTGGATGAATTAAGAAGGGAAATTTGAGAACGAAGTAGATGAATAGCTGCCATTTCTGAAGCTTGAAGAGGAATCAGGAATTAGGGTTTAGGGTTTTGACAGTTGAATTGTAAGAAAGCGGGAAAATGGCGAAGGTAATAAAAGGGAGGAAATACTTCAGTACTCCTCAGAATAAACGTACAAATTCATTCATATTGTCTCTCTCCTGGAAGCAGTAACAATGGCGTCCATACTCCTTCGAAACCCTAATTTCATAGGTTTTCGAGATTCCATTAGCTGCCGCAACTCTCCGTATAATCTGGTTGTGATTTTTCTCGGCATATATTAGTAGACTTTTCGAAATTCGCTTAGTGATTTGTTCATCCCGACGTGGTCTTGTGTAAGACAATTTGCACGGTTTTGTAATTTAAACATTATTAGCTTAAAACCCGTGCAAAATTGCACGGGTATGTATAGTAACATTTTTAAATTTTATGTTTATAATTTATTTT
>JAOWBH010186374.1:0-11986 GCA_028566215.1 Silene coronaria
GCATTTGTTAGCGGAGTATGTGCTGTTGTGACTGATTCCCCGGTTCTCTTTGCCACAGTCATAATCGTTTCTTTGTTCTACTTCTACTTCTACGTGAATCTGCTGTTTGGAACTTTTGGTGTGCTCCTGGGATTCATGACCAGGAATTCGAGCAAGAAAGCCAAAGAATGTTTGAAGATGTCCTTTTCGCTGTTGTTGATCTATGAACCGTTGTTCCATGGTATCTAAAATAATTTTATGTTCCTAACTCGCATTTAGATGTGTTTATATTATAACCAATTTATTGCAGCAAATGTAAAGTTTGTAAACTATGATTGGAGTGGACAGTGTAACAAACATACAATGTAGCGGTGACGGACTGACAAGGATCGAATAATGGCCAGTGTCTACTGTTTTATTTCAAAATTGAATCACCAGATTTGTTTATGTTCTACAATGCGTTCAATACCGACTTGCCAACTTGAGATTAAGAGCAAAGCGACTTTGAAGTTGGATCTGATTGATATTAGCAGGGGTTATAAGACTTATAACTTATTAAGCCGTTGTTTGCCGTTATACAGTAAGGTGGGTGCGGCTGTGTGGGATAGGGTGGATATACTTCCTGTTGGGTATAATGTTGGTTCTTGGATTTCCGATGATGTTCATGCACCATTCCGGCTAGAAGTGACCCAATAGGTGGGCCGGGCTTGAAATTATGAACCCTGACCTAGTCTGAGTAAGGTCACGGGTCTAGCTGGGTGAACGCTTAGGTGACCGTCAAGTCTATAAACAACTAGGAAATGAGCTTTTGGTAGGGTTGATTGTAGGACTATTTCACGTGGTTGCATGTCTTGGAGTCATTTTCCGGTTGTAGGACTATTACAAATTTATAGTTGTTGAGGTGTCTTCCCATATGTGTGTGAGGGGCATTCTTCAACATCGGTAGAATAATACTGAATGGACTAGCTTATAAGTAAGTGGGCTACTCCTCCTATCACCAATTGGTTTTAAGATGAAACTCCACTTGCTTGTGAGTAGGTCTCATGCACCTAATTCTATAAGCCCGCTGCGGAGGACTCAACAATTGTTCCCGAGGTGTCGGGTCACTTTGAGTAAAGGCTACTTCAAATTGAATTGGTTTCATATATGGTCACTTCATGTTATGTCATTTTCGGGTACGTGGTTACGATAAGATAGAATGACTAAGACCCTCTTCTTTTTCAATTCACATTAAACTTAATTTAGCTTAGCTCATTTCAGCTTTATTCATGTAAAATCTATTCAATTCGGTTTTGCATTAGTTTGATTCAGCCCATTTCAAGTCATTTCATTTCAGCTCGGCTCCATTCGAACGGGTCAATTTTGTCAGGTCAATCCGTCAATGTGTAAGCCTATATATTTACTAAGGGAGTGTTTGCCAACCGATTCTTTAAAATAGTCGGTTTTGATCGATCACAATTCACAATCGAGTTAATTACGGGTCGGGCAAAACCCTTCTTACGTTTCCCCTTTTTTACAGCTCTAATTCAAGAATTTTTTGGATTAATGGGGTTATTTAGCAAATTAATTAGGGAATTGGGGTTGGTTTGAAATTATTTAGGGTCAATGGGTCCACGTCATCACTTTTTATTTTTTTTTGCTGTTTTTCTAAGAAGCCGCCAACAAAGATGGCGGCTTCACCAAAAAAAACTGCAAACAGGTAAGTAGCTACTGGAGTCCAGAGGGAGTGGAAAATGGATGAAGCCGCTAGCTTTGTTTGCGGCTTTGTCTATCAGCAGTTGGCATTTTGATTCCAATAGCCACTGGAGTCCATTTGGCGTGAAAAATCGGTGAAGCCGCCAACAAAGATGGCGGCTTTACCTATCAACATCTTGCATTTTGACTCCAATACACTGGAATCAAATTTGGCTAGGACATTAGGTAAAGCCGCTAAGTTTGTTGGCGGCTTCTTAGAGAAACTGCAAAAAAATAAAAAGTGATGACGTAGACCCATTGACCCTAAATAATTTCAAACCAACCCTAAATCCCTAATTAATTTGCTAAATAACCCCACTAATCCAAAAAATTCCTAATTCAAAAAAACGAAAAAAAGGCGCCTTCTTCCTCCTTGTTCTTCACACACTACTAAACTCGATAAAACCTCAAACAATGTCAAAAACTTCAACTTCCTTAAATCAATGACTCACCATTTTACTTCATCTGCATTAATCTCCCTTCTAAAATCCTGCAAAACTCTTACCTGTTTTCAACAAATTCATGTTCATATCATTCAAAACAGTCTCCATAATGACAATTACATAATTACTCACTACATTTCTCGCTTTTTCGACAAATTTAACATTATTAATAATAATAAGAAGAACTACAACAATTCATTTGATTACCCAACTTCTGTGTTTAATGCTGTTGTATATCGTAATGATTGTCTTTGTAATGCGTTTTTAAAGGGTTGTTTTGAGTATGGTTCGTTAAGTTTTTCGCTTTCGGTATTGTCGGGTTTGAGGGCTTCTGGGTTTTGTCCTGATAATTATACGTTTCCGCCGTTAATTAAGCGTTGTTGTAGGGAATTGAGTGGTTGTGTTGGGTTTGGGGTTCATGGGTTGTTGATAAAGCATGGGATTGAGGATGATTTGTTTGTCGGATCGAGTTTGGTTGATTTTTATGGAAAATGTAGGTTACTTGGTGATGCACAGAAGGTGTTTGATGAAATGCCTGTGAGAAATGAGGTATCTTGGACTACTTTGGTGGTGGCGCTTGCGAACTATGGAGAATTGGGTAATGCGAGGAGGGTGTTTGATGAAATGCCGATTAGGAATCACGTGTCGTGGAATGTTATGATTAATGGGTATGTGAAGAAAGGGGAGTTGGATGAGGCGAAGAGGTTGTTTGATGAGATGCCTTGTAAGAATGTGGTTACTTTTACGACGATGGTTGATGGGTATGCTAAAAGTGGTGATATGGCGTCTGCTGAGGCGTTGTTTAATCAGTGTCGGGAGAAAGATTGTTACATATGGTCGGCTTTGATTTCAGGTTACGTGCAAAATAGACAGCCTGATGAGGCTGTGAGGTGTTTCAGGGAGATGGTAGGGTGTAAAACTAGGCCGGATGAGTTTATAATGGTGAGTGTAATGTCGGCTTGTGCACTGTTAGAAAATTTGGATCTTGCTAGGGAGCTTGATTCGTATGTTATGAATTGTAGCTCTTTTGATCGTTGTCGACCTCATGTTGTCGGGGCGTTGGTGGTCATGAACGCTAAATGTGGTAATATAGAAAGAGCGATGTATTTGTTTGAAAATATGCCTAAGCGAGACTTAATCTCATATTGCTCGATGATCCAAGGTTGTTCTATTCACGGTCAAGGAACCAATGCTGTTAAATTATTTTACGACATGATTTCTGAAGGGATAGTCCCTGATAACGTGGCATTCACTGTCGTCTTGACAGCGTGTAGTCGTTCAAGACTTGTTGAAGAAGGATGTCGCTTATTTGATATGATGAAGAACAATTATCTAATTGCTCCCTCCGCTGATCATTATTCATGTATGATTGATCTTCTAGGCCGTGCTGGCCACTTAAAAGCCGCGTATGATATACTCAAATCAATGCCTGCTGGATTTCACCCTGAAGCCTGGGGTGCGCTTCTTGGGGCATGTAGATTGCATTGTAATCCTGAGTTGGCAGAGCTAGTGGCTAGACATCTCGTTGAAGTTGAGCCGCGTAGTGGTGCAAATTTCGTCTCACTGTCTAAAGTCTATGCGGAAGCTGATCGTTGGGCAGATGCTTCTAATGTAAGGGATGAATTGGAAAGCCAAGGGATTCGGATATTTGCTGGTCGTAGTTGGGTTAAGTCGAGAGAAAACATGTCCTTGCCACACTTTAATGGTGATTCATAGATATCATAGTATTTTCAGATTAATATGAGCTATGAATGGATAATTTAATGAAACTTTATTTTCAAGATTTGTATATCTTCTTAGCTTTGCAAGCACTTAAATCACTTGTGTCTGGACCTAGTAAAACTGATTGTCACGAATAACCTGACCTGCACCTCAATTGAGGACCCGAATCGGACCCAAAACTCGAATTATTCCAAACTTTATTTAAGTTGAGGCGAATGTTTGTTGCCGGAAAGTGACTATTATCCCCAAATAACTTGGAAAACTAGTTGCCCAAAATGACCTAACTCGACCTGACCCGAATTCCCGCAAGGCTGAACCCTAATTGACCCGTTTACCCGATCGACTCGTGTCTCGAATTTCCGCAAGCCTGAACCCTAATTGACCCGTTTACCCGATCGACTCGTGTCTCGTGATGGAATTAGCAATTAACATCTCAAGTTTCAAATTTTAATGAAACTACATTGTTACAAGTTTTGGGCACTTATATTTAGCAATTGACATTACAAAATTCCTATTTCATATTTGCTTGCGAGTAGACTTGTCAATCGGATCGATCGGATGGGTTACGGGTTCGGGTAAAATACGGGGCGGGTCCATTTCGGGTTTATACGGGTCGGGTTTATACGAGTTCGGGTCGGTTTTTGGGTTAAAACGGGTTTGATTAACGCCTTTCCAGATGTTTAATTTCTTTAATTTTTAATTATAAACATATAGTTATTCTTAATTTTTATAATTATTTAGGTTGATATTAGTAAAAGGATGCATGTTTTTGCTTATTATACTCAATATTACAACACTATACAACAGTGACGGCATGACACACACTTCGAGGTGATGACATGGCACACACTTCGAGGTGATGACGTGATATGTGGTTTGAGGTGATGAGGTGGCAGTGCTAACGTGGAATGCGGTACGACGTACTATGGCGAAAGTGACACTTGACATACACTTCAAGGTGATGAGGTGGCATGTAGTGCTGACGTGGAATAAGGCTCAACGTACTACGGTAAAGTGACAATATGACACACTTCAAGGTGATGACGTGATATACATACCGATTACCGCATATATACCTTTCTTTCGTTTAAAAAAATATAAGTCTTATAAGATATTGTGTATTTCAAGGAAGATATATTGTCTGACCCAACGGTCAACCCGCTGCGGGTCGGGTTTCGACCCGTTGTTTACGGGTCAAAACGGGTTCGGGTATCTTTCGGGTTCGGGTTGAAAAAACCGGGTTATTTACGGGTCGGTTTTCGGATCGGGTTACGATTGATTTTCGGGTCGGGTCAGCTTTTAACAGGTCTACTTGCGAGAAAGGAAACCCCGTTTGAACAATGTCAAGAAGTATTGCAGGACGTTGATCAGCCACCTTCATAGGAATCATATCTTACACTGGAATATCAGGAGTCAGGACCAACTAAAATTTCACCACCTTCTACGTCTTTTTTTTTGTTTTTTTTTGGTTACGGCACAAATAGGGTCAAGCATCGGTCTAAACCGGACTGGACCATCAATATTAAATTTATAATATTGTCAACTTTGTAAAATACTTGATTACAAAGTTGAGAAGATTAGTGACGAAACACCTAAATTTCACTCAAACTGAAATTAACCGGGGTGTTGGCTTGGATTGAAAAAAGTAACTCCAAAAAATGACCAGGATCGGACCTAATCCAATCTGGTCCAGGTTCGGTCCGGACCAAATAGTCATGTCCGGTCCTGGCTATTTTTTCAGTCCGGACCTAAACATTCCGAGCGTTACTCACAAACACGTACCACAAGCAATATATTTATCGAAACATACTCCCAAGCACCACAACATAATGGTTCCTGACTGCAGCACTCCATTTGGCAATCCTTACATACCAAAGTCAGAAAGTCCTAGCATACACATTCGAGCCAACCAAGAAAAAGCATACACATGTTGAATTTTGTTCGTAGAAACCTTAATAAGATAGTTCAAGAGCTACGGTAGGAGATTTTGGTCTAGTGTCCTTCCCATATACATTTCGGATGTCGCTATTCTTGATTCAATAGAAATGCAGTAAACCTTCGGGTTTTTTCAAAAATAAAAGAAAAGGCATACACACAACACACCGCTTCAGGTTATCAGTCACCCGTGTTTCTGCTAATGTATCCTACATCGAAGATAGCAAAATAAATACAGAGCATAGACTGTAACAAGAACTTTTCAGAAATAGATAATTGGTCCTTCATAGCACTAGAATAGTTTATGGGAACAAAGTGCCACCAAGGAATCCACGGAGTGAACCTCGACAACATCATAATCCTTTCCTGTCTTCAACCACCCGTCCCATGCTTGGTTATTTGGATAAGCAAGAATCAACATTTTGAAACACAAACAAAACCTAAGGGGTGTTTACAAAAAACAAGTTGCACAAAGAATTCTAAACAGCGTCTTAACCCTTCATCGATTACTTGTTTAGCATATTTTAAAGAAAATCATAATGGCGAACAATAATGACTACATTACCCCTTGCGACTCGCTTGGGATGGGGATAATAATTACCGGATTAATGGAGGCTAAAACAAGAAGAAAATGGGAGGAGATTGGTGGTTAGTGGAGGGTGGAAAGAGGAGGAGAGGGAGGAGATATCGCATTATGTTTCCCTTTCCTATCCCCAAACACCATCACTTTCCTTCTTTTTTTAGTTCATTAAGGCTCTATTAGCCTAATAACAATCACCCCCATTCCAAGCGAGCCCTTAGTAAGTACCTTTTGCTCATGAACTTGCAATTACAATCACTTATTATATGGGACAATGGCATTACTAAGGACTAATTCTCAAAAAAACTCGTTTTAAAATTCCAAAATATGTAATACGGAGTATACTCTTTTTTATTCAAAACATTTACAATGTCAAACACCCTGCAAAACCACTTCAGCAGAAAAAGTCCAACATTGCCCACATTCTGCTAGTTAATGCCTTCTGTTTTATAAACTACTAGTCTCTATTATAGCACACATTCTGCATTTTATTTCTAAGAAAGTCATTACAAAAGATTTCTTTTTGAATCCCGTGACTGTTATCTTTAATAGGGCGGAAAATGAAAGGGTAAAACAAAACCAGTTGGATATAATTGAGGACCGGAAAAGCAAATTCCGTACGTGCCACCAATAGTTGATACCGGAAAATTAACTTTTTTGCTAGAACGTGTGACTGGGGAGTATCAAACGTAAAAAAAAAAAAAATGTATTGAAATGGCTGAATTAGTAAAAAAGAACGATAACATGAACGTCTCACAAATTTTGGAATTTAAAAAGGACGATTTGACAATTGATCATATTCAAATATCTTGAGGGTAGTTTGGGAACTATTAGTAATTCAAAAGGCAAGGTATTTGAATATATTTCAGGTTAAGGGCACCATGAATGATCTAATCTAAGCTTAGCCAACAATCTTCATATATAGACCAAAGAAAGTATAATACATGATTACCAGTAGAAAATAATAAAAACTTGGCAGTGTTCATAGCTTCAGCTTGAATCCAGATAACAGGAAACGGTCCCCACCATTCCTAACAAAAAAAAGAAATTAAGCGAAAGGTTCAGAGCTCAGAAGGATGGTGTGAATAAAACTGCCTTTCCAAGTCTAGCAACAGAAAATCATGAGAATTCAACACTTAATTTTAAAAATACAAAATGGTAAGAAAATTAGACAAGAGAATCAGTAATACTCTCTCGAACTCGCAATAATGTTCAGATCCCTCGGTGCACCCAAAATTAACGAGCAAATAGATGGTTATGTTAATTAAAACATGATAATCAGGAGAACGTCTATAAGTTCAGGTGAAAAAGAATAGAGTCACATAAGAAACTTATGGTGAGATAGCCTAAAAAAGGGGAATTGTAAGTGTAGATCTTATTATGAGATAAAGGAAGTATAAACCATCACGACGTTTCTTCCAAAAATAGGTGACTGACACTGCCATGTTCAACACTTGCGCCTAAAATGAAGTAACATTGCAAAAAGATATGACATAAGAAACATACATATCTAAACACGATCTGCAAAATATTATCAATATCACCTCAGTTACGAACTACAACAACACAATATGACATACAAAACAGCATGCCATCATCCATAAGAAGATTCAAAATATCCTCATGTGATCATATAAGTTACGTGTATAAGCAAAAGAAAAGTGTGAAACTTATGGTGGGATAGCCTAAAAAAGGGAGGTGTAAGTGTAGATCTTATTATGAGAGAAAGGAAATATAAACAATCACGATATTTCTTTCAAAAATAGGTGTCTGACACAGTGACACACTGACACAGTGCCGTGTTCAACACTAGCGCCTAATCGAAGCAATATTGCAAAAATATATGCATAAGAAACATAGTAACATACCTATCTAAACACGACCGGTACGCGTCAGCAAATGGGGAGGCAAACATAGCCACTATCCTACATGAATATCATGTACTATACATTCAAGTGATCCAACACATGAATTTTAGCCATCACACTATGAACATCTTATTAGGCTATCAAAGCATGTCGTATGGCATCATTTAAACAACAACGTGAATCATTCTTCAAACTAAAAGCTTGCTTCTCTAACAATTGATCCATCCAAATCACTACCAAATTCTAAACTATCATAGCAAAACTACCCGCATAACTAAACTAGTTACATACTTACATGAACAAACATAAGACAAATACACTCTAAACGTCTACCACTAAACTTATCGTCATCACACATTAACATCAGAAAACCACTCAAGTAAAACACTACAGAGTACACAACAAGATCATGCATAAGATCACAATTAGAGGCAACCAACTATACCTTTTCCTCTTCTTTGAAGCGGTAGCTTTCCCCTTTGAATTATGATTACGGTTCCCAAAAGAAACAAGGCTTTCCACATAAGTAAAGGTATCAACAGGAGCATTGTCCGGAGGCAACCCATGAACTAAAACCCTTACGATATCCTCCTTCTCCCAATCATACCAACCAAATTCACGCCCATCCAACACGAGTCAAATCTTTTTCCCATCTTTCGAGTAACCAAGCGCCTTAATGCTTAACAAAAACCCAATGCTCGCCATATCAGTAATACTAAACAACCTAACCCAAGCCGCCAACTTCAGAATCCAAAAATCAGCACGCACCAATCTATAATGCAATCCGTAAACATCCAGATCATGATAGTTCAAAAGAAAAAAACTTAAGACACTCACCTACTTGTCCCATCACAAAGCAATACTTATAGAAATTCTCATCAACCTTAGGAAGGTCCATAACAGAGAAAGTCTTGGTCCGAAGATTAAAACACCAATAAAAGGCCTAATAATCGCATTATGCACGACAAAATACAAACACTCATTAAAAAGCGTTCCGTTGCAGAACTGAACACCAGCACAATTAACATACGCATCATCTACAACAAATTTCCAAGAATTACTCTTCAAACTATACAAACAAACTTCACTACCAACAAAATCAGAATTCTTTTGATACTCTAGAATTCGCAACACTTTATAATCATCGCTAACACTATCATACCCAAACCCGTAAATAAACACATGCTCCTTGGGTTTCGGGTAATGATTCAGGAGCATTGTGTTAGGATTAGGTTCAGGAAATCGGGAGGGTGTAGGAGGAAGAAAATGATGAGTTCCAATAGTAGGATTATACAAGCAAGCGTACGCTCTACTGGAAGGGGAAATGCAAACGACGCCATTGCAAGAACCGAGGATTTTGACGGTGGAGCAATCGGGGAAGTTGAGTAAAGGGTGGTGGAGCTCCGTGAATCGGAAATCGGCGGCAATGGCGGCGGTGGAGAAATAAAAGCTGCAGAAAATGAGGTTAGGGTTGTTGTCGGAAATTAGGGTTTTGGAGAGTTGAAGTTTGATGAAATTGGGGGAATTGATTAGGGAATTCCATGGTTTTGAGACGGATTTGAAGCGACAAAGGGATTTTACTGGCAATCTTGAGAGAATTTCGGCGATTAATTCTGGGAGCAGTGCCTCTTCCGCCATTTTTGTGCTCGGTGTAAAGCTCAAGTTAAGTGATATGCACTGTAGTCAGTTGCTTACCGTTAAGCATCCGTCTTAAACCTTAACGAGTCAAATGCATACTAGAGTTAACCAGAAAATTGTCCGAACCTGAAATTGACCCGACTCGTTTGCTAGCTTTACCTATAGGTAGAGAAGGCAATGGGCCATGTCATGTCGGCCCGGGTCCTGGCCCGTCGTGCCCGCTTTTCCCACTCCCCTACCGTGGCGCGGCCCGTTGTGCTTCGGATATGTTAATTGTTTTTTAACTATTTACCCTTAAAATCGACGTCCCCCCGTCGTATGACCTATCGTGCCTCATGTCGTGCACGGGCATTATCCCCTCTCATGCTTCGTGGCCCGTCCCCTAACCTGTCGTCCTTGACCCGGGCCGGCCCGCACTGTTCCTTATGGTGTGTCGGGCCGGACTCGTGCCGTGACTGGGCGCCCGCCGTACCTTGGCCCGAAATGTCAACTCTACCAGTGTAAATTCTTATTATTGGAAAAAATAGCAAATTACCCCCAAACTTTTGGAATAATGAGCAATTTGCGCTCAAACGTTTTTATAGATATAAATTACCTAGAGGCTAGAAATGTTAAGAGACCATGTACGAATCGACATGATTTCAAAATGTCACGATTTTAGAGCTACGACCCACTCCACCACCATCAAATACAATCCTCTACCCTAAGGCCCACCCAACTCTTCTCTCCCATCCACACACCAACCACAACCCTACCTTCAAGCTCAAGTGCTCAACCCATTGAATGACGGAATAAACAATTTAAAAGTTAGCATATGAAGAAAATACAAATGATTACTTCAAGTAAATTTTTTTCAAAGAATGTTATTTTTATCAATGTTCGAATTAAATTTACTTTTAAGTAATTTCAAAATGCAAAATCTTTAAAATAACAAACTTAGGAAAAAATGTTGGTGGAAAAAATCAAAATACTAAATAAAAAAAATCACCGCTTGAGAATATAAATATAGAATCCCTAAAAATTAGATTTTAGAAATTTGAATATTTTAAGATTCAAAAACTAACAAAGAAAAAAATTATCAACCTAAATGTCTGAGAACGGATTTTTATATTAAAAAAATTAATTTAGCTCCTAAAAAATAGAAAAACAGCAATGCAAGTAAATATGAATTTGAATCATAAAATTAAATGCATGTATAAAAAGTATAAAATCTTATCTATAAATAAAAGTAAAAAAAAAAACGAGTAAAAATGGTATTGAATGAAAGAATCAAAACTTCTTAAGCAAAGTTATAACATGATCAAAACATTTTTATTGGATGAGGTATGTATAATATAACGCATGAATATTGTTCAAATAAGAATTTCTATTCAAAAAAATATAAAATTAATCTGAAGATAAACTGAATCGAAACAGTCAAGTTAATTAAGGTGCACATATGAATGGTCGAAAAAGAGAATTTAAGAGTGCTCGAGAGAAGGAGGTAAAGAATATGTGAAGTTTGTAGTCATTTCCACTAAACTAACGAACAAATTGGTTTTCGTCCATAAAGCCATAATTGAATGAAATTATATCCCCTTTTACAAACATAATTGAATGAAATTAACGTCTACCATTACATTAATGAGAGACAACTATATTCAACAACATATATAGATTACAACTTACAACTACTGACAACCGATAAGGGTTGATCCGTGTAGATGCTCGGTTTTATGTACCGAAGACTCGATCGAGCAGAGTATCCATACACTCGCAAACACCACAAGATAAAAGGGTTGCTGACTGAAACCTACTCCTGGGTCCTGGCATACACACTTCAAGCCGACCCAAAAAAACCATACACACCGCTTTGAATCACCCGTGTTTTTCTGATGTACCCTACATCAGAAATAGCAAAATAAGCAAGGAGTGTCTGTTAAATGAACTTTTCATAAACAACAGACTACTAATACGTCTCACAATAAAACATAAGACAGCCATTGAGGAAACCGCAAACCAAAGTCGCCTTAGTGGTATGGATCACAGTAGAAAGTATATGCTGGCCTTACTGTCTGCACATATTTTCATTATCTGCACCAAGTACA
>JAOWBH010186484.1:0-18339 GCA_028566215.1 Silene coronaria
TTTATAGTAATGGTTACTCCATTCTTGGCTATATTGTCGTCTTTGTATTATTTCGATTGTTGTATTATCTGCTGTCTTTATGCATCTTTCCCATGCTCGCTGCCCTGAATTGGAAAAAGGAATTAAGGGAGTGTTTGGTTGGGGTCTTGGAGAGTTGGAACGGAATGAAATTGATCCATTCCATTCCAATCCATTCCGACTTTTAGAACCAATCGATCTTACATACATTTAACATCGATATGTATCTAAAGATATTCCTGTGCATGTTTATTTGTACTCTTGTATAGTTGTATATATATACACCATATATGCGAGACTTAAATAAATCAAATCGGTCTCTTTTTTTTCCGATTCAAATGAAAAATTACATGATCAATGGATAGTTCAAAGTAGTCAATCACATAATTAAAGTATACATCAACATTAAATTTTTATGAATACTAGTTTTCTTATGAAATTTTTAAAGATTTTAGTTGACCTTTTTGTTATTTTATATTGATTAATTGGTCATAAATGTTGCTATCTTTGCAAAGTTCATGAAAACGTGAGAAGCTCTAAGTTTCATTTCTCAACGTGCAGGCAACCAAGCTGAGGTGTGTACTGTGTAATGCTGAAATTTATCTAAGTACGGCAACAATAGTGTCGCTATCAAGATTACGACAAGCAAATATTATCGAGTGTCCTAATAACGCCTGTCATATAAGGTAGTCGGATGTAAACAACCTTATATTCCTATGCAGGCGACACAAAAGGCTGTTATTTCAAATAATCTCTATTTCATAATAAAATACATAAATAAGTCAAATTAACACTATTTGTCATTTTTCATTTACTTTAAGAAAACTGTTGTTGAGATAGGAAATTGTTAGACTGAACAATGGGTAGCCTTCAAGTTCAATGCCGGCTTTTGGTGGCCTTACAACTTTACATGCTCATTACAACAACTACAATACTGGCATTTGATTACGGTGATGCACTCGACAAAAGTTTAATGTTCTTTGAAGCACAGAGATCCGGTAAACTTCCTAGTGATCAACGAGTTACTTGGCGTGGGGATTCTGGCCTTAAAGACGGTCTTGCTGAACAAGTAAATCCTTTTTTTTTTTGTCTTTCAAGTTTGCATTTTTGCCTTAACTTGGTTCTTTGTGTTGTTTAATGTCGAATGTTGTCGATATGTGAGTTCTGAAGGAATAAAGTAAAATTACTTACTGAACTGTAGCCTGTAGACGATATATATATATATATATATATGGTGAAGTAGTCATGGGTCGGTCTAATTTTCTATGCGTGACATGGGTCAGAGACGCATTTGAGACATAGAGTAATGTTAATTTAGCTTGAATCTGATGGAATTGACATCACCGCGAACATTTATGCAGGTGGACTTGGTGGGAGGATACTATGATGCAGGAGACCATGTTAAGTTTGGGCTTCCAATGGCATACAGCGTGACTCTAATCGCTTGGGCAGCTGTCGATTTCAAAAGTGAGATCGAAGAAGCAAACCAGATGGACCATGTCCTACAAGCTATCCGATGGGGAACTGATTATTTCATCAAGGCTCATCCCCGTGATAATGTTCTTTGGGCGCAGGTAATGTTTATGCTACTCAGATTGTTTAAAATGCCGAATAGCATAGTAGTTGAGACGGAGACCATGAGGAATATCAGTCACAACTCACAAGTGTGTGTCGAGTTTTAAAATTAATATGCCGAGTTTTAAGAGAAAGAGGGTGAATTTTTGTGTAGTTGTGACAAGTTTAAGTGATGCAGGTAGGGGAGGGAGAAGATGATCATAGCTGCTGGCAACGAGCTGAGGATATGACAACATTAAGAACAGCTTATCAGCTTGATTCGTGCCAGCCTGGTTCGGATGTAGCAGGGGAAACAGCAGCTACCTTGGCAGCAGCTTCATTAGCCTTTAAGACATACAATTCTTCCTACTCCACTCTTCTCTTGAATCATGCAAAACAGGTTAGTGAAACTCGGGAGACCTAATACTCGTAAACCTGGCAAAAATGACTCGTACCCTGCGACCTGACCTGAATTCATTCTGTTGCAGCTATTCTCATTTGCAGATGATTTTAGATGCCAGTATGATGATTCGATCCCTTCAGCAGAATCATTCTACCCTTCATCTGGATACTCGGTTAGATGCCAATTTTCGAGTTTTAGTCCCCTAATGACATTCTCATTTTCGGGGTTGGATTCTGTATTATGTGCCTTAAAGTTTACAAGTATACTGTTTTTTGTTTACAGGATGAACTCCTGTGGGCTGCGGCTTGGCTGTACCGAGCCACAAACGACGACTTCTACTTGAAATATACTACAGACAATGCTGTTGATTTAGGAGGAACAGGAAATGCAGTCGACATGTTTTCCTGGGACAACAAATATGCCGGTCTACAAATCCTTCTTTCAAAGGTGCAACTTTGCATCCTGAATCCTTTATTGCAGCATTAATCTGTACAAACCGATATATGAGATTCAGCTCTATATCGTTTTGATTCACTGCTGAAAAACCAATGTCGTGTATTAGGCAGTCTCACATACAAGAACAACTTGATTCGTTGTGTATTCCTAATTTAACATCTTTTTTTTTGTTTCGCAGGTTTTCTTAGACGGGGATGGTGTATCATATACCGACACTCTGAAGCAATACAAGGCCAAAGCAGATTACTTTGTCTGTTCATATTTGCAGAAGAACGGTGATTGCAATGTCGAAATGACTCCAGGTCAAGTTTCTACTGTAACGCTCTGGTATTGATTTAGCATCAACCGTTGATAAAATGAAGGAACATTTATTATATACATTGCTGATTTTTTTTCAATTTATCAGGAGGACTCGCGTTCCTTCTTCCTTCAAACAATCTACAGTACGCGGCCTCAGCTTCATTTCTTCTGGCCGTCTATTCTGATTACCTGAGCAGTACAAATTCCGCTGTTGACTGTACAGATGAATCAGGAATACAACCTCAAGCTCTGCTCAAATTCGCAAAATCACAGGTAATGCTGAAAACTAGACATTATCAACTCAATGTGCGCCACTAACAGTCAGACAACACAGTAACTAACATGGTTTTCCGACTTTTTTTGTACAGGCAGATTACATTCTTGGTAAAAATCCTCGATCAATGAGTTACTTAGTAGGATTCGGAACCAAGTACCCTGAAAAAATTCACCATAGAGGCTCTTCCATCCCGTCTTTATCTACACTTCCGGACCCTATAGGATGCGTGCAAGGGTTCGAGTCATGGTACAAGAGCTCAAACCCAAACCCCAACATTGTACACGGGGCTCTTGTTGGGGGTCCAGCTGAGGACGATTGCTTCTCCGATGAACGAGACAACTATGATCAATCCGAGCCTACGACTTCAGCTGTCGCTCCGCTGATAGGCCTTTTTGCCAAGATGCAAAGTGAATTTTCAACTTCAGGTTATATATATATTTACCTTGTAAAAAACTCTGTAATTTGTTCTGCAAATTTACTGTGTTGATTTTACGGTATATTGAACTTGTAGGTCCTCCTGTATCTCAAGAATCGACTCCGGATACACCATCAGGTATGCAGCAAATTAGCTGTTTGCAGTTCTTACATAACTATAAGACTATCGTTTGATGTAATTTTTGACACAATTATTCCGTCATATGAGGGAACCTCTGAGGAAATTGAAGCATTTAGCGCATAAGGGTCGTTGTATTAATTGTACAGTTGGTCTCCCCTGTGAGTTGTGACGGGTTACAAATTGTAACGGAGGAAATGTGACCATTTTCTAAAAAAAAGTAGCATAGTCATTCGATCAAAAATCCTATTTTTATCAGAGATTGTTACATTTTATGTTAAAATGGTCTCCGTCACAAATTAGAATTTGTGGTGGTTGTAGTGAGTAGAGGATTATAATTGATTGTGGTTGTTTCTTTTATTTGAAACAGTTTCACCTCCGACAACACCGAAATCACCAGAAGGTACGTAATTTATAAGCTTATTAAGGGGGTCGTTTGGTACAAAATCAAAATAAAAGATTATCGTCGACAGTACAATGTTTGTTTCAACGGCTAACATTTGATCACCTTATCAGAACCGCCCTCTAGTCACTCCGAAGATGCAAGCTCACCGTCGCAATATCCCTTGTTAACTGCACCTGCTCCAAGTAAGCAAATTCTCAAATAAAGTTGTATGACATATATACAACGGCCTTATAATAATTCATGCACCTCATGAGGTGCATAAGCTGAAGATAAGTTGTTATACATTGTTGTATGTTATATAACGGACTTATATGAGATCGATTAACCTTTCTATTAGACGAATGTTAGTCTCAACAAATTTCGATCATTTTACAGGTCCAGACGAGAAATTTGAAAAAACACTTGCACCCAGCCCGGAAATAGGTTAGTATATTTTTGTACCATAATGTTATGTTGTTGAATTTTGTCGCGAATATATAATGTCGTTAATTAATGAGGTTAATTTGTTTTTTACAGTCGATTACGTCCTTATTAGCCAACCATCAAGCTCATCATCAGCAAAACATGAAGGGCTCTTCAAGCATTTATGTGTGCTATTGTTCATATTCCTAATGCCTCTAATTGTAATTCTTTAATTCCTAATCTATTGAATTTAACATTTATTTATTTTTTTGCAAATGTTTTGACAAATATGTCGAACATTAGGCGTTTTTTGTTGACGATGGGGAGACCTGCAATTGCATCCACACTTCAAGTCCAACAGGCATTTGTGTGAGGGTGTGTATTAGAGTATAAAATCGATTTTAGGATTTCAACCATCAGCTTAGCTTATTAAGCTTTTGGTTGAGATGGTTTTTTTGACAAGAGTTCCTCAAAATGTAGGAGTTTAGCAGGATTAATTTGCTTCGTCCATTGTATTACTATTAACATTTATGTAAAACCGTTTCACAGTAGAATTAGTGTTATTAAATCGAGATTTCAAATGTTATATATTTATGTATGTACCTCAAAATTATTGTTCTACCGTAGGATTTGCTTATCCACTGCTATCTCAACTACTTGGTTAGTTGCTAAATTATGTCAAAAAAAAGGCTAGCTAAAAGGATGAACAAGCATTGCGTTTCTACAAGCCTACCAATTCATATATTTCGAGTGTTTTCAATTAATGGAAACGATTTAGCTTAGCGTAACAGTTGGTCTCCCTTAAATCAGTCATATTTGTCTTAACTTTAACAAGTTTAATAGAATTAGAAACTAAGGGTACATTTTTATGCTTGAAGTCAAGATTATGTAAGCTTGATGCTCAGGGTCGAGCTAACCACATGTTGTTGTCGACAAGCCGGGCCATAGCCTTGGCGAGCTTTTTGGGAATAGAAATAATACGTATAGGCAAAATTGATGTTTCGGTTCTAGATCATTTGAACCTAAGTTCGTCCATGTCGATAATAATTTTTTCGACATACATTGCCCCTAAAGTATAGGGGACGGGACAAATCCAACCACCAAGAGAAATAATAATTCAACTTGTCCACAAATCAGAAATGTATTTAGGTAATGTGGTATGTACACCATACTAACACGAATGGCAGGCGAAATAAGTCAATGGGTTGACTATTTTTATATAATTAAAAGTGAGTATTAAATTCCAATCACTATGATAAAAAAAAAAAAATATATTGGGCATTGATAATTCATCGTCAACAATAAAAATTTGTGAAAATGTGAAGGTTAATTTCATTAATAGTAAATAAAAATCATTTACAATCGATATAAAAAGTAATAAATTATTACAAATCTATAAAATCAAACAAATTACATCAATAAAATGACTTTAACTAGAATGAACAAAAAGGTACAAATTTATTTTTTATAAAATTGTTTTACAATAAATTTATTGAAAAAACACATTTTTTTTTTCAACCTAAATAGTCAAATATAAAGGTAACTAGTGTAATTCTTGGAGAGGTGATATAATCGGGTTTTACAATAACAATTGTGTAAAAGGATTACTATATAGTACAGTAACAACCATTTTACGATAATAATCGTTGGATTTGTGCCTTAAATTGTTATGTTAGTCGCTGCCGCTTCGAACGACTATCACGGGAGTCTATCGTTAATATATATTGGGTTATGATCTGTTTTGTGCCTTATTAGGTCATTCTGTATTAGGTGTTAAAGAGTAAAATATAAACTCTCTAAGCCTCATGCATATCATATCGTTCTAAATCTGTAATCTGAAAACTCTTGAAAATCAATAAAACTCTCTCCCTTCTGCCTTGAGGACGTAGCTAACACACCGTTAGTGAACCACATAAATCTGTGTGTTACTTTCTTTATCGTTTTATATATTTATTTTCTCGCTTCAGTTATAACAATAACAATTGTGTAAATCGATTTTACACAAATATTTGACAACAAGAGAACATAAAATCTGAAGATCAGATGGCTCGATCTAAATTGACCCGAACCAATCCAATTGACTTTTTGTTAAGTCTAATAAGACAATCACAAAATTTGTTGCAAAAAAAAAAAAAAATATATGAAAATGGACCATTTCATTTCATTGATAAAGAAAAAACCAAAGTCTAGAATTTGGGTACAATGTAGATGCATACACAATGCATGACTCCAACGACGTGGGGAGCAATTTCTCATGTCTCTACTTCTTACGACGTGAAGCCTACCACCTTTTTCTACTTAGGTCTCCTTATACCCATACATTAATTATTTCTTTTAATTAATTAACTTTGTCGTAATTTATTTTCGCAGTACCATTTATTTCGTATATATCACCAATTATTCATACTAATACCCATAACATTTAATCTCACATAATTACATACATCAATTTTAGCAAAGGGATAATAAGGATGGAAGTAAAGCTAAGATCGTGTCGACGACATTTAGTCGTAAGGGTGTTTGTTGGCTTTGTGATGGTGTTGGAAGCCGTAGGGTTGGTGTCGGGTTTCGACTATGGTGATGCACTTGGTAAGACGTTTAAGTTTTTTGAAGCTCAAAGGTCCGGGAAATTACCTTACAATAATGGGGTTAACTGGCGTGCTGATTCTGGTTTGCGTGATGGGTTTTCTCAAGGAGTAAGTTTTACTTAATTACCTTATTATATCTATCGTAATTAATCGTAAATTCTTGCTTAATTACAGTAATATCCGTTCTAATGACAAAACGGATCCAGGTAGTTACTACTCCTCATATATGATAAGGATAGTGGCCTAAGTAATTTTGTTATCATTAAGCAGTAGTATTTGGATCCGTTTCAACATTAAAACGGATATTACGTCAAGCTAATCGAAGAATCATTAAGAAAAATTGATAGTATTTTTTATTGAGCCAAGGTTTTTAATAAAAAGGAAAAAATTGACGACTTTTTATTTGGCGGTAGTTAATGTATTAGACTCATAACATGAGACTGGTCTCACGTTATGAGATTGTTTTATACAAGAATTTGCTAAAAAGTTAATGTTGATAAACGATTTGATAATGCAGGTCGATTTGGTAGGAGGATATTACGACGCAGGTGACCATGTAAAATTTGGGTTGCCAATGGCTTATTCAGTGACAATGCTTTCATGGGCTGCTGTGGATTTCAGCAAGGATTTAATAGCAGCAAACCAAATGGATGAGACATTGTCTGCGATTCGATGGGGTACTGATTATTTCCTCAAGGCCCATTGTGAGCCCAATGTTCTTTGGTCTCAGGTACGATCATTTATTACCTGATAGTGTCATCTCATTTTTCGTAGAATTTTGTGTTATTGTTGTTAAAACAATTAGCGGACGAAGGAACTAGAGTTCAAAGAGCTCGTAATATAATGCTCCTGCGTTTATCGACTTACAAAAGGGACGTGACAGCATGACTATTACATAAATATACTTAATCTGTCTCTGAAATACCTTCTGTTTTTCGCTATTTCATCATTTTGAAGGTTTGATTATAACTTTTTTCCAATTTATTTAGGCAACAAATACATAAATACAATTCACCTGTCCTACTATATGATCATTATTAGTCTTGAAATAAGAATTTTTATTTATGGCATAAATCCTACAACCATTGTACTCACTATAGCTCCATTATGAATCGACGAGGCATGGGATCGTTGATTAGTCGATCTGGCCAAATTGACAACAACAAGTACGATCATCAAGGCAATCGCCATCATCATATCCTTCGAAGGTTTTCTCATAACAATATAGAACACATAATTTCTTGGTACAAACCGGAAGCCTAGCCGGAGGAGTAGGCCTAATGCAATGCCAACCGCCTTCTGTTCCACTCACTGATCAAATTCGATCAATAAAATATATTAGAAAAACACAAATTAATACATCAAATGGTTTTTCATAGTTTCATAGGAGTACGGGTTTTCTAACCTGTCAAATTGGTTAGAATACACGTACTCCATTAAACAAGAAAAAACAAAAGTGTAACAAAAGCTTATAAATTTTGTACCATTTAGCAAAACTAAAGACACGGCGAAAAACAGGGCTAGAGAAATCTTGTTCATGCTTGTTTTCCAAGTTATATGAATTTTAATCTGTATTTTGTATAACAATAAAACTGTATTTAGTAATGCAAGAAAAGTATTTGGATAATCGATTAATGTACGTCCTACTTTATATAGGGATGCGAAATTGCAAATTAAGTTACTTGTATTATGCAAGAACTACAATGGTAACAAATACTCTGTATCAAAAATTAATTTTCTTATTTGTTCAAAAAAAGAAATCTTATGATCTCCCACATTTATACTGGCATAAATGTATGAAACAAAATGATTTGCATATCATATCTCATTTTGTTGTAATATCCATTTAAAGTTTTGTACTTTTGATATCTTTTTAATTTTTACAAAGTCGTTTTAGAGTTGAGCACAAAGCGTAAGAGATTTAATCTTACGGAGTAATAATACTTATAGAATTGAAGATGAAATCCGAAAATGAGATTATTTATCTATAATATTTTTGTCTTTGTCATTAAGATAATAGATTTTTTTATCAAATCACATAAATTATAAGGAACGGGTTTACCTCGCGTAAAATCAACTTAATCAATAATCAATCTAATAATTACTCATAGAAATGAATCAAAGGGCAAGTTTTGGGTCAAAAAATCTTTCACAACCGAAAATTATGTTATTTTTTTCCATTGTTCAATAAGACCAATTTTGTGCCCGGTCGAAAAGATGACAAACTTTATCTTTAGTCAACTCTTAATAACTTAGATCTGGTCACAACAATTGATCTATGCATCATCTACAATAGGTGGGTAGCTTTAAAATTTAAGATTTTCCGAAATTAATCATAACATTTGACCTACGTGAAGGTGGGAGATGGAGAATCAGACCATTATTGCTGGCAGAGAGCAGAAGATATGACCACATCTAGGACATCATACAAGCTCGACTCGTCCAACCCTGGCTCTGATTTGGTCGCTGAAACCGCGGCTGCCTTGGCCGCCTCATCTTTGGCCTTCAAGCCATACAACTCTTCTTACGCTCTCCTTCTTTTGCACCATGCTGAGCAGGTATACTTGCCTACCTCAACACAACAAAAACAAATTATCGTGTCTGTCCAGGACATTGGTTTACCGTTGCTTTTGCCTTTCTTATTAGTAAGGCATAACCCGATTCATTTTTTTGCAGCTTTTTGATTTCGCGGATTCGTTTAGAGGGGTGTTTGATGACTCAATTCCAAATGCCAAGGATTTTTACATTTCCTCTGGCTATAAGGTAATAAGTCATATGCTTAAATTAGCTTCTTCGAAACTTAATGTGAATAAATCGTTATGAGCTAACGAGTTGTTTTTTGGGATTGAAGGATGAGCTTCTATGGGCCGCAATATGGTTGTACAGAGCCACCAACAAAGAGTACTACTTGAACTATGTGGTCGAAAATGGCGACTCCATGGGTGGGACCGGCTGGGCTGTCCGAGAATTCTCTTGGGATAACAAGTATGCCGGTGTCCAAATCCTTCTCTCCAAGGTATGTTGCACCCGCCCAGCCCCACTCTTCATTGTACCATGGTCAGATATCGGTCTAACATACACTATATTACTCTGACACTCTACGTTGGTTATTTGTCGTGTGCTGATATGCGACATGACCATTTATATATGAGTGAATGATATAAAAACACGAGAACATAGTGAAACTGATGCAATCGTTCTATTTTCTAAGGTTCTTTTGGAAGGCAAAGCTGAATCGTGTACCTCGACATTGAAGCAGTATCAAGCCAAGGCAGATTATTTCGCCTGTGCTTGCTTACAAAAGAACAATGGCTACAATGTTCAACTCACTCCCGGTAATTAAGCTTTGCTATTAGTAACTAACCTGAAGTCCGTAACTTTGTTTGATGGTGAAATTATGCAATTAACATTTGGTTCTAATTTAATTTGTGGTGTGTTAATCAGGTGGCTTAGTATATGTACGTGAATGGAACAACATGCAATACGCATCCTCGTCTGCATTCCTTGTTGCTGCCTACTCCCAGTATCTGTCAGCTGCTAACGCGGTTGTTAGCTGTCCTGATGGAGTAGTGAAGCCACAAGACCTCCTTAACTTTGCAAAATCACAGGTACAGTCATTGCATTCACTGACAGTTATTATACTCCTGTAAAATCCCTTTAACAGAAAGGTTTTTCATTAGTCCATCGTTATCATCCTCAAACTAGTTTTCACAATATCCGCTGCATTGTCTTCCTCAATCGAAACTCTCATAGAGTACGTGACCAAGCGCAAATTATTTCCTGGAATGTTACAAATGCTAAGGCCATCCTTATTGTACAGGCTGATTACTTCTTAGGAAACAATCCAAAGTCAATTAGCTACTTGGTGGGTTACGGTGCTAAATACCCAGTCCAAGTACACCACAGAGGCGCGTCCATCCCGTCAATCTCTGTCCTAACCAATGCAGTGGGTTGTGTGCAAGGCTACGAATCCTGGTACCATTGTTCTGACAAGAATCCTAATGTCATCCAAGGTGCCCTTGTCGGAGGTCCAGACATTAATGATAACTTTGATGATGATCGATCCAACTATGAGCAAACCGAGCCTACTCTGTCTGGTACTGCTCCACTCATTGGCCTTTTTGCCAAGTTGAGGAGCTCATGCGGTAACTCAGGTTCGAACCTCGCTCTTGCTCTTCAAACATTTAATTTCTGACTCCAAAAAAAAACATGCATCATTTAAATTACTAAAATCATTACATTTGTTATCGAATTTTGCAGATTCAAGCCATCAACCCCTTCAAGCCAAGTCATACAACGGACCATCACCGTCTTCAGGTTAACTACTACGAGTATTTCTTTTAGTTTGTTTACATTCGCTTTCCTAGAGATGAAACCGACTGATTATTATCAACTTCCTGCAGACGTTCCGGTCAAATTCCTGCACTCCATAACAAATACATGGACACACAATGGTGTAACATCATATCGACATAAGGTGCTCGTGAAGAACGCGTCATCAAAGACAATCAAAGATCTCAAGTTAAAGATCGAGAACCTCTTCGGAACAGTATACGGTCTAATACAAACACAGCAGAAGAACATCTACAAAACATCACCAAATCTCAGTGTGTTACAAGCTGGTCAAGAATTTAGTTTTGTTTACATTCAAGGTGGCCCTCAAGCTAAGGTTTCCGTCTTCAGCTACAACTAGAGCGCGCCCCATGAAAATCGTTTCTGGCTTAGGCCAATGTAATTTTGTATATTTGAAAACATTCAAGGGTGAATCATTCTGCAACGAAAAAGTTGCAGAAAAGTCGATAAGGGTAATACTGCGTACATCAGTTATCATTACTCGGTTTTGACGAGAAGTTTGTAGATTAGGATGTCAAGCTTTCTTTGGCTATGTGATGCTATTACTCTGACAATGATGTGTATGTGGAGATGAAATGAAGGCATCCTATCACATCTAACTACCAAAGTGATCTAACAAAGTAATTAACAATTCTTCGAAATGACGAGAAAATCAAAATCATGAACTAGACAGGTAACCAGCAATTTTTTATTTATGTTTTTCAAATGAGCGCACTTTGTTGCAGGTGAGAATTGAACCTCAATTTCACGGTTGATGTAAAAGCGCTCTTATCACTTGAGCTAACTCTTGTTTTGGCTCCAAACCTACAATCTGATGTTGATGTATGGTACGACAAGCCTTTTACTAATTTAAACAAAAATCACAAGCGCTAACGAAAGAAATGCACGTCAACTTACAATATTGATGTGTTAGCTTCGCCACTATATTCATGTAGCAAATTACCCCCATAAGTTATGTACTAGGTGTAAATCAACTCCCTAAGTTTCACTTGTATTCATTGGTCATCGACTCACCGTCTCTCCCAAGTTTTAGTGAGTGGGTGATTACACATTAAGTGAAACTTATGGGGCCGATTTGGTACAATGATAAATTAAGGGGCTTAATTGCACATAATATCAAACTTGTAGGGTAATTTGCTATATTTTCCGATATTAAATTGATACTACGTGTACGCTTTATAAAGACGATAAGGATTGGTGTCGGGTTTCGACAATGGTGATGAACTTGGTATAGATTTTTTGAAGCTCAAAGGGTCCGGGAAACTACCTTACAATAATGGGGTTAAGTGGCGTGCTGATTCTTGTTTACGTGAAGGAGTAATAAGTCTACTTAATTACCATATTATCTATCGTAATTAATCGTAAATTCTTGCTTAATTGCAGTAATATTAAGGAATCCAAATAGTTACTACTCGTATATGATTAGGAAAGTGGGCAGTGCCGCAGTGGCATAAGTAATATTATGAGTAACAAATAGCCAAATAATACGTGGATACAATTGTTTTGTCCTACTATATGATTATTGTCTTGCAATAAGAATTTTTTATTTTTGACATTTAGTTATGACGCATAAATCGTAAAACCATTGCAATCACTAAAGCTCCATTATGAATCGACGAGGCGTACGTGGGATTGTTGATTAGACGATCTGGCCAAATTGACAACAACAAGTATGATCATCAAGGCAATCGCCATCATCATATCCTTCAAAGGTTTTGGCATAGCAATACAGAACACATGATTTCTTGGTACAACCCGGAAGCCTAGCCGGAGGAGTAGGCCTAATGCAATGCCAACCGCCTTCTGTTCCACTCACTGATCAATAAAACATATTAGAAAACACAAAACAATACGTCAAATGATTTTTCATAGGAGTACGGTTTTTTAACCTATCAAATTGGTTAGAATACTCGTACTCCCATAAACAATAAAAAACATAAGTGTTTAATAAAACCTAATAAATTCCGTACCATTTAGCAAAATCAAGGACAAGGCGAAAAACAGGGCTAGAGAAATCTTGTTCATGGTTGTTTTCCAAGTTATATGAATTTTTATATGTATTTTGTGTAACAATAAAACTGTGTTTAGTAATGCGAGAAAAGTATTTGGATAATCGACTAATGTACGACCAAGTTTATATAGGGATGCAAAATTGCCAAGTAATTAATTATGCAAGAACTCCAATGGTAAGTCGTGATAACAAATACTCCATATCAAAAAGTAACAAATACTCAGTATCCCTTGGCATTAATGTATGAAACAAAATGATTTGCATATCATATCTGATAGAGTAATCGTAAATATGTAAATTATTTACTAGATTATTTGTTGCCTATTTGACTGTAAATTAATTCCCTATGCGTATCTATTCAGTTGCTTAATTTTCTTATTTAGTAGATTATTTTATCATTATCTCATTTCGTTGTAATATCCATTCAAAGTTTTGGTACTTTCGATATTTTTTTTATGTTTACAAAGTTTTTTTTTTAGAGTTGTGCATAAGGCATAATAGATTTAATTTTAACAGTTAGTGCGCGTCCCATGAAAATCATTTCTAGCTTATGCCATTGTAATTTCGAATATTTGACAACATTTTAAGAGTGAATCATTCTGCAACCAAAACATTGCAGAAAGGTCGATGAGGGTAATATTGCGTACATCACATTGACATTATCATTACTCGATTTTGACGAGAGGTTTGTAGATTAGGATGTCAAGCGTTCTTTGGTTACGTGATGCTATAACTCTGACAACGATGTGTATGCGGAGATGCAATTCTTCGAAGTGCCACAGAAATTTCAATAATTGCACAGTATCCGAGACGGGGAAATTTACTTGGCTATTCTAGTTAAGTCCTATAATGACAACAAAATCAAGATCCTCAACACTTGAATCATATGTATTTCCCAGCAAAATTACAATCACTGTATCAACCAGACGACCACTAAACCTCCTACAAACCGAAGAACTGCAGCACATGAATGAGACGGTATTTTTCAACTGGTTACTCCAAACAGACAATCTGATGTCCACATGCTACGACAAACCTCTTACAAATTCATACAGAAATCATGAGCTCTATTAAAAGAGATGCACGTCAACTTAAAATTAAGGCGTAGCTTCACCACTATATTCGCGTATGATATTAAATCGATAATGCTTGTACGCTTAATAAAGACAATAACATGGCACTAAACAGTTCACTCAAATTTTACTGCTCAAATCATACTGCGATCATTCACATTAAACAAAGATAATACGGAGTTACTTTGTTAAAACAACTCGCTCAAAATGCAACCAAAGCGCATCTCTTACTTTAAAAGTACCATCATAGATAAACAAAATAAAGACTTAAAAGCAAATATCCGTTCTCGGCTAATCCTAAACAAACAAAAATTGTATGCCTATTACAAATTAAGGCGCGAGATAATAGAGAACACGATGTAGCTTCCGCAACTGAACAACTGCTAATCATGCTCTCTTCAAATTTAGGGTACAGTCTAGTCATCGCCGAATGTGGTCTTCTTTCCTGTATTATTAGGAAAGAGCAAATTTGGGTAAATGTTAATTCTATAATTCCAGTAGTTCCAGTAGATTTTATGATGCCAGTATAAAATGTGTTATCCTCAAATGGCGAGAGAGTTTACCTGAAGCCATGGCAGTGACACTAGGCCTGGGTGCTCCTCTTCCTCCCCTACCTCGGCCGCCATCTCTGCCACCTCGTCCTCCGAAACGACCACCACTTTCTCTCCCACCACGGCCTCCAAAACGACCACCACTACCACCTCTTCCGCCTCCGCTTCTTCCACCTCCAAACCTACCACCACTACCACCAGCGTTGTCGGCTCTTGGCTTAGCTTCTTGCACATTCAAGTAATAACCACCATCGAGTTCAGTACCATCTTTGCCTAATGCTTCATTGAGAGCATCACTGTTGGTAAAATCTATATAAGCCATCCTGTGCCACCAACAAAATCAAAATTTAGGCAACAGTGAAATTTATTGACACACCGAAAGCAAGCTGATACGACCAACTGGACCAAGGCGTACATAAAGATAGCCGCTGAAGTGATTGCACGATGACACTCAAAGCTAGGGTCAGCATTAAAAAATAGGCCTGACAGTTCCCTTTAAACCCAAAAAAATAAACCCAGTAACACAACAAGACTATAAGAGCAGAAAACGAAACTAACCCTTTCACATATCCAGTTTCATGATCTGGCGGGATAGACACCCGTGTAATCTCGCCACAAGATTGAAAAACATTTGTCAAGGCACTCCTAATCTGAAACAAAATAAAGCATCCACAAAAGTCAATCCTGTTGGATGAATTTGACAATAAGAAACTTACAAAAAAATGTTGATCATTTACCTCGTCTTCTCCAAGAGAAGTGTCGAATCCCCTCACAAACGCAGACAACCCTTGGGATCTCCCTCCTCTCTGAAAAGAGTTATCTCTGCAATACACAAAAACAGAATTATAAAATAATAGAAATTTGAAAGTAGTTTAAATTGTAAAGTAAAAATGGAGAAAAAGAAACCATAAATAGTAAATACCGCGGAGTAAAAGCGGGTCTTTCTCCTCTCTCGCGCGCAAAGTCAAGTTTAATTGAGCGACCTGACAATGGTTGTCCGTTCAGTTCCAGTGCCTGGAGAAAGTAATGAAGTAGTTAGGTAAACAAATAATGAAAGCAGGGACAAATCTTTGAAACGAAAAAATATCCCCTTTGAGCTGGGGTTTTAAAGGTCATCTGGGGTTTTTCAATAATCTTTCAACGAATAAAATGGTGAGCAAAAAGAGCTTGACCTTTTGAGCTGCTTCAGCTGTTGCAAATTCGATATGGCCGAAACCCCTGAACCCGCCCTCTGCATCATTGGTAAACCTAACATCTACAATTTCACCGATATCTTTGAAGAATGCACGCCTAACACAATAATTAAATTATTAACATCTACCCATTTTACGATAAAATGTTACTATTTTCAGATAAAATGTGATTTGTTTGAAGATTTATTGCAATTATTAAGTATGTGAATAGACTTTGGAACGAATTATAATTCCATAACATAAGAGAAAGAAACATTGAAGGAAAAGAAAGGGGAAAAGGGATATAGACCGTCTCAAAGTTAGATCCGTCATGGGTGCAACTTTAGTACCAAACACATCGGAAATCTTGGTTTTTCCATCTTCAATATACTCAAATTGTAATGAATGTATACGGTTGCTAAATTCATCTTCCTGAAATGAAATGAGAATTCGAGTAATCTTCGATATCCCTTTCGCATCCCATATGTAATCTGTACGGAAACCACCTGGACCAACTTTGATGATGTTTTTCGAATCTGAATCTACTGCAAACATTTTAGTAGTGTAATCAGAAATAGTCAAAAATACTCCTATCATGGTACAGTTTTGTAATAATAATTACTTCCTCCGTCCTAATTATTATTTTATATAAAAGAGAAATAAATAGCCGTGACAAAGGGAGTAGTAGTAAGCAGCAGGAGTAGACGAAAATAAGGCTAACATCAATTCATCAATTATCACAATTAGTTTGCATTTGGTTTTGAATTTAAAAAAATATATAAGCAAATTCATTCTTCACGCTATAGAACATACCAACAGAGCAAATGTAAATTGTTTTTATGATTAGGTTAAATAAGTGCATTTGACCTTATAAAGTCAAATATCATTCGTATAAAAACAATTTTTAAACTGTCAAAAAAAAAGAAAAAAAAAGGTTAATGTTCCTTGAAATTAAAGTAGAAAGTCGATAACCTCACCTATTCTTGAGTGATTTGGGATAGCGAGGGCTACCCATGCCACTAACTAGCTTTGTCCCTTAGTAAAATAGGGATATAAGAAAATAAATACACAATATAGTACATCAGCTAATAAATTTACCTCTAGCCATTATTTGAATACTTGATGCGTAAAACAGAGATAGTCGAAAACTCTTTTTGTGGCTTCTAAAATGTTCTGTAACACTTCTTTTATATACTATACATATGTATACGTATATAACGTAGTCTACACAGATTAACTCGTTTAGAATTTTCACACAAAAATAAATATAATTAATGCATAAACTAATTGAAAGTAAAAAAGTTTGACCATGGAAGAAAAAATAGAACAAAGGATGAATTGAATTATTTTTGTTACATTCCCAACATATATTGAAAATGAATACATGCTAATCGGCTGCATGACGACGAGCTGTCGTTTGACATACTTTAATTTTTCCTTTTAATAGTCAAACTAAATTAATTCTAAGGTTATTTGATAGCAATAATCCAAACTATTGACCATCTTCTCATGATAATCCGAACCTTAGTTTAACTCAAAATAAACCACACTATTACGGTCCTCTTCTCATAATGCACTTAGGCCAATTTTAACCTGTAAAATACGGTAATCTATCCGGTCATTCCTTAATTTTTTTTTTTTTTAAATATTAAGCTTCTTTCTTAATTCCTACTACTCCATTAACAACCATAACCTTACACCACCCTCAGCCCAGCCGACCACTGAACCAGACCTACACAAACCACCATCAATTCAATTTCTTAACTAACGGATTCCTCTCACGTCGGCTCCTCCGACAGCGCCGCCGGAATCGAATTAGTCATCAACATTAGCTCCATAACCGACGTCGACTTCCTCACTATGGTAGTGCATTTATACCCACCCTTGCATCAAAATTAGAGTTCTTGATGATTATATAGCCACCGTCACTCCTACCGCAAAATCAAATGTAATAAAATTTTGCACTTGTATATAATCCCTAAAACTCATAATAAGGGATTTTTGTGTCAATTGAAGGTGCTATGCGAGTGTGTGAATTTGGAGTAGAAATGACGACCGTAATATCAATTAGTATTATTATTGTTTTAATGATTTTTCTTTTATTTTTGTTTTTAAGGTGTGACCTGACTAATAGGTAGTCGTTACTATTAGAATATGCCAACATTCTCTCCTTATTTGTTGTAATTAGTTAGCCTTAATTTAGTCATGTGTATATTTTACCT
>JAOWBH010186594.1:0-18330 GCA_028566215.1 Silene coronaria
CCACATCTGCAGAGAGTTGGAAGTTGATCAGCATCTACGCAGTGGTCAATGACTCAATGTGTATGACCCATATGGCGAAACGTTAAATGTGCGTTACTGTGACGTACTCTCCATGTAAAGTATGATGCTAATTTGCTAAAACCTGAGGTCAACGGTTCAAACCTCAGCCCCTCTAAACTATACTTCGTGTTTTTTCTCCTCTTTTTTTTGCGTTTCTAGTTTTACCAGTCATCTATGGTTTCAAATGACGTTTCACGTCAGCCGCCGCCCAATAATTTTGGATTTAATGCTCAGTTGTTGTATTATTGTATGTACGAAATCTCCAAAGAACATCTGAAATTACCTGAATCGTTTCCTTTCAACAATATGATACAAACGACCAGGTGCATACAACCTCCTGGGATCTTTCAGCATACGCTCTTCTGATATGCATGTATCCCTCATGCACCTTAAGCATAGTATGCATGGTAAACTGTGAAATAGAGGAAAATGAGAAAAACATCACTAAATAATCCAAGAAAGTGGGAGATTAGCTCAAAATCCACGTGTCATGTGCTAACAAAGAACAATACCGACCCACATACTTATATGCTAGGAAATTTTGGTGCAGGAAGATTCTACAAATTGCACTTTGGTGACTCGGGATTTAAAGAGTTCCTCATTTTAATGAAAAGGTTCAAATGATGAATGAATAATTTTTCACTTTGGTGGCCGGTATAACGTAAGTTAAATTTCTTTAAAAGTAATGATTATTTTTCAGAGCCATAAAAAAAAATTAATGATACTTTCAGCACGAGGAAGTGCAAATCATCATAATTAAATTACAGAGTACATATTAAGAAGTTTCACTTACTTTTGCCAAAAAAAAGTAACAATACTTGCATACAATTGGTTGCTATCTGGATCAGATTCTGATTTTATTAAACTTAACGCCACCAAAATAAGGACTGAAGGCTAACTCAACTCACGTTCTGATTATATGACACTTAACGCCACTAAAGTAAGGACTGGGGACTAACTCAAGCTAAGTCATGTTCTGTTTATATTACATTTCACGCCACCAACGTAAGCAAGTAACGACTGAGGATAACTCTAGCTAAGTCATGTAAGTGGAGATAGTGAAACTACACTCACTAAAGCAAAATTGGCCCAAACATCATGGCACCAAAGTGAAAAAGTTAACTATATGCTATGTACAAGATATACATCAAAAGCTCATATACAGGCTGAAAAATTCCCCCAATTTCAAGCTGAGCAAGCAAATTACCATAAAAGTGATTTGAAAATGTCTTCCAGCGGTGTAGCTGTCCTTGGCAAGAAGTCATCCTGGTATAAGGGAAAAACAGTCAGAATTATCTGAGGTGATAAGAAGAAGAATGGGCAAAGGACCAGACTTTTAGACACATGATGCATACAATAGAGAAAGATAAGAGTTGCTGAATGCTGAGTACTCACATAATGACTGAAAAGAGAAAGCACCATAACACACAATTAGAACTATCAAGAAAAAACTGATAACAATGTTGAGATGCTGTACTCATGTACTGGGTGAGTGTCCGTCAGCATAAAAAACGACGGGGGAAAAACACTAAACATGTGGATTCCATAGCACCATGAAAATATTATAATATCCAATGAACAGTGTGCTAGAATGCTAGATGATCAACAGATTATCCCATCTAAAAGACCAGTTGTTCCCAAATTGTGGAATAATCACAAGCATGGTTCAAAATCTCGGCTGACTTGTATCGGATTTCACTCTACCGATACGTTTTATCGTCCGTGAAATCATCGCAATTCCTCGGCGACGTCGATTAAGGACAGATGATACTGCTACCATGACGACGACCTATACCGAGATTTTGAACCATGACCACAAGGGTTCTCTTTCATGTCTTCTAGACTTATGATATGAGAAAATCAGTGTCACATCATCAGACTGGAATGTTTGATTCTGTGACTACTCAATTTCAAGAAACTTATGTGAGTCTATGCTACTATCTTATTTTTCACAAAGGGAGAGTGAGAGAGTATTTAATTCTCATACTAGGTGAAACATGAGCCATAAACAAGTCACCATACTCCCAGCCATATCATCTTGACTTTGACACATTTTCTTCCACTGCCGTATAAACTATAAACTTTGATAAACAGACCCAAATAATACTATAGCCACAACATCACCATTGGATGGATATATGCAATTTTGCACCTCTGTTGCCAACATAGAGAGGCTGTTTCCAGATGGTCTAAATAGAAAATTGCATCGAGTGACTGTCATTCGCAATAAAAAGTAGCTGAATCGATTAAGTGAATAATTTTGCTTTATCCCATCAGACTCTAGAAACAAAGAACAGTGAGTCTTCCGTCCTATTGCTAAGGGCATGATAATGGGTCCATATATACCAGATTATTTTACAGTTTAATACTGCTGCAACCACAACAAACAGTCCAGGTTATCTGTGCTGTAAACAAAACCAGATTATTGAACATTGGTATCTCTCTTCTCAGCTCTATGTCGCATGTCAATGGTAAAGTAAACTTAAGAATGAGAATTAATATTAAGCTAAATTTGAGAGGACGACTCATGAGAACTTAGGTCACTTGGTAGGGAGCTGATCTAGCCTAACCAGAGGTTTCGACTTTGATTCCAATGGGACGACTTTGGTGCTTTTATGATCATTAGTACTTTGAAACTTCATTTTAACATGTTCTGTGTCCAACGCTAGACACCTCAACACAACAAAACCCCTCGACACTTCATTTTAGAAAAAGCATGAAACATTTTCATAAACTCACACACAATGTTGCATCTGACACATCAGCTCTTTATTCCCAAACCCCTATTCTCACGAAACACTTGTCATCATAAATAATTTTGATTTGCATTATCAAAGTAATGGGTTAGGGTGCAGCCTGTAGGAATAGTCATTCCGTTTTCGGAGTGGAGTGCGGTAATTCAAAAATTACTTTTTATTATTATTATCTTTTCAGCTGCTTTGCGAGCATTGTGGTTAAATTGTTGCCGTTGAGGTTCGATACTGTTTTGACATGTTTTTTCATTTGCTGAACCAGGCAAAGTTGTGGTTAAATGCCGCACGAGACGATTTGCGTGCTAAATTCCCAGTTATTGGTCTTTTTTAGTTTCTTTTGGCATTTGATTTTGCATTGATCACTAGTTGTTCGAGAGTGCAGGTTCTGTTGATGTTGTTTTGGTTGCGGAAGCAGTGGTTAGTTTCATGAGTAAATGAAATTTTTTTCCACTTTAAATTCATGATTCTTGAACTCTTTCTGCTCTGGAAAATTTAATACATGGGGTGGACAATGTGCAGTTTGATTTTGCATAGTAGCCTATTCTATGCTTTTGATTTATGTGTTGAAATATGGCTATTTGCTGAAAGAGTAAGTGAATTCAAATGTTGCTAGTTGCATTCTTGCATTGTAGTATCAAGCAAACAAAGTGCTCAGTTCTGCAACTGTTTTTTTTTTTTGAAGGAAATGCTGTCATCCTTCACTTGGATTTGAAGCCACTAACCTATACGCAGCTGACCTGCCCATTATAGAGCGAGTTCTAAAGCGATTTCCTAACATTTGCAGAGGAGTTATCGTGGAAAAGGTAGTTTCGTTTTACAGTTCCTCTAATAAGGTCATTATTCTTAGATGTGCCACTATCCTATCAGTGTTAAATTTAAGTAAAGAAGATGTGTATTATATATAATTATTGTCATTTCTTCTTAATTTGAATAAATGAACTTAAATTTGAATAAATTTCTTCTTAAATTTAAGTAAAGAAGATCGGTTGCATGTCAAACATCTCAGATTATACACCTTTCTCAGTTATTAGTGATCTAATTTGCTAAACGGTAAATAGTTTTTTAGATGCTTTGTTTTCCATGAACAATGTGTCCTCATTGCTCGCTTCTTGATTTTGTATGGCTAAGTAGGTTATATCAGGCTCCTCTGCTCCTTCTTCAGGGTTATGTCAGGATGATGTTATAATTGAATGTGATAATCGGAAAATAGAGAGTTTTTTGGAGGCAAGTTTCAGATACATTTTATTTTTCTCGGATATTTCTCATGTGATGGTTTAATGTTTTGGTGGCAAAGCGGCATAGTCATCCCTGGTTATTTCACTCTTTATTCAATTTTAATCCCCGTTCTCAGTTCTTTCTTTTTCCTTTAACTCTTTACCATTTCCCCCTTTCCACGAAGCTTTTCTGGTTAAGCTTTTATTTTCACCAGTATATCCATCTATCATATTTATTAGTTTTTACGATTTGTTATATTGATTAATGTTGGTGTTCCGGTGGAAGCGACTAATGCTTTTTTCCCTTGAATGCAACAGTTGTTGGAGATGTTATGGGAAAGGGTCAATGACTGTATGGAGCTGGTTGTTGCACGAGCAAATCACGACACCCTAATTCATCTCAAATTGACTGCGACAAAAGCTAAACCAGAAGATTTGAATAGGTAAATCTTACACTGTTATTCCACAAGCAACGGTGAGTTTTAGGTACTTAATATCTTCTATTAGGTCTTTCGTTCACAGCTGGCCTCGTTGGGATTGACGTATATTGAATCACAGGTAAACAGTGTCATCCTGTGAACTTGATGTTCTGTTTAGCTTTTTTCTTCTACTGTATGAGCTCCGCTTTATGATAGTAATGTACTTGAGAATTTAGCTTCTTGTTTTATTTTAATTTTACGTGTCTTCCTGCTATTTGTGGTATTTGGGGACTTGCACCTTCATTAGAATTTTACTGTTCGTTGTTCACTTGTGGCTCAGTCTCCTCCTTTTATGGAATATCCTGCAGTGTAATGTATGCACTTGTTCATGTTTTTAGTCGTTAACTTGTTAAGGATTGCTTACTCTTACGTCCACAACTCCAGGGTATAAAAAAAAATGTTGAATGTACTCCGCTGATTGGTTTCTGTCATTTATTGTTTCTCCTATCTCTACCAATGGCCTCCATGGCCATATAACGGATGCCAACATGCAGTTATAGGAAAGATTTGGAGGGAGAACTTTCACCCACCATTCCACCTCCCCTCCCTTTCCCGTAAAGTAGCCTCACACTAACTTATCCCAAGACAAAACTCTTCGAAGACATGCCATTTCCTATAGGGAGGAGCTATGTTAGTGTCTCTTCATATTGGCTCTCATGTAGCCTTGCCCGACACTCAGGGATGGATACGACCCTGCCTATCCAATATCCATGCCTTGACACTTGAATATGTCAGCTTTAGTTTTTTTTGCAAGAAGCAAAAATATAGAGTTGAAGACTAGGAGGTACATAGTAATATGAAATAGGCGTATTCAACACGTGAATGCCATATACGTCTGAGTGAGTGTGAGTAACCTAGACGACGGATTGCGGGTCAATCAACTTCCTTGAGCTATTTCTTCAGATCATTTTTAGTTTATGCTGGCTAATTTTGGTGCCTGTCTATCTTTTTGGGCAGGTTATACAAGCACTCTGGAGTTTTCAAGTTACTTTGGCAACTTTATAATCCACAGCACTCGGCTTTGTTCTAGATTTGCCTTATTTAAGGTTTGAATTGATTCAAAGTTGATCGTGTAGCATATTTAAGCATCAGTCTATTTAGTCGGGTGATTAATTAATTCACTAATTTTATTTGGTGCTGTGGTATTATATGAGTACTTTAATCAATGAACTAAAAAAATAAAAGTTTGCAAGATCATGGTGTAAGAAAATCGGGATTCCATTCTCGGCAAGTTTTGAACTTTGTAGAGAGTTTCATGGGAAGTTAAAAACCCAACGGTTTGGTCGAGTAAGTCTTGTGTGAAGCGATTTTACTCAAAAATAATGTAAAACGGACCCAGAAACCACATTAGTGGGTAAAAGTAGTTATGTAAAAGACCCATTTTACAATATACTCTGTATGAAGTAACTTGTATAAAATTGTCTTACACAAGTATTTTCGATTAATTATTTATACAATTAGTCTTGCTTGTGACGGGTCAGATCTTGTGACGGGTAGTTTGTGAGAGGAAATGGGTAGACGGGACAAAGGATGGACAAGGAGAGACCCCCATGTGCTTCTCCACTCACCCTAAATGGGTTTTTTGTGAGGGGAAACGGTATCCGTCTCTTGTAAGAGACGGATATCTCCCGTCACAAGTAAGAATTTGTGTTAACTCATATACATGGATTTGTACATAAATAATTGTCGAAGGTGATTTGCTTCGCATACTGTTATTTTTTACTCGGTAAAAATTGACCGAGAAAAGAAAACGGCAGTAAAGAAAATAAAAATCAAAAAAGTGACTTTGAAATGAAAATGTGACAGCAGATTTGTATGTACTGCTTAAACTCACATGCAATGCTGCCATGCTTAGTTAAAGTATCTAACATGCAAGGTAGGCGAAAGCTATTATAATGCGCAAATTCTCACTTGTGACGGAAGGTATCCGTCACTATCTTGTGACGGATACCGTTTTCTCTCACAAAATATTCATTTAGGGGTGAGTGAGAAGCACATGGGGGTGCCCCACCTTGTCCCCTCTCTCTCTTTTGTGAGAGGTCACTTGCTTGTTACGGGAATAGCCCGTCACAAGCAAGACGTTTTGATTATAATGCTATCTATCACTCTTTCTTCCAAGTTTTTTTTTGACTTAATTTCAGCTCATTTCAGTTCAGCTTAGCTTTATTCAGTTTAGTTCACTTCACTTCACTTCACTGCAGTTCAACTCTTATCATCCAAAAAGATTAGGACCTTAATTTGCTCCATCAACGATCAAGGCAATGATGGATCTACCTTGTTCCGTACACGGGGTACGGGTCCAAAAAGTGACGAAACTCTATTTTACATACATATTTTGTCTAGAGCTGGACAATGGGTCGGGTCGGACTGGCGTTGAACCTCATCACCTTGATTTGATATCGGCCAACATGATACATGAGGGAAATAGATGATTGGCTCGGACCAGCTCGTGCTCCCTCAAGTTTGGCTCAGGACCGAGCTGTAATGCTAGAACTGGCCCGGCTAGCCTAGCGATTTTTTGTTTTTGTTTTTGCAAGCTGCGCTCTCAAATTGAAGCTCGAGTCCGGCACAAGTGGTGAGACAAGCTATTTGTGTTCAATAAGGTGGTAATGCATGATTCTATTTGTATAATTGTTGTTCTAAATATTCTGCTTATATAATAATGTGTGCTACGAGGATAGACATTAGAAAAATCGTATGTATAATAGAAGTCACTCGCACATATGACTTATGAGTACGTGTCCCATCCGACCCAATTAGTGTTTAACAAAGGGGTCCGGTTTTCATGTTATATTACAGTACATTTTTGCATACGGTGGTAGGTTTAGTTTTGGGGAGTTAAAGGTTTTTATTGTTTGATGTATTATTACCTTTCCTATTTTTTGTCCCTTTTCTCACTAACTATTTACACCATTGTACGAATCATCAAAGCTTAAAAATAAAATTAATTACGTTATATGTTAATCGTGTTTTACAATTCATACTATCCCTCCGCTCTAATTATTTATTCACTATTTTATTGGAGTATTTTAATCAAATATTAACAAATGAATTGGACGAATGAAGTATTGTCAATATGTCATAACATTTTAAAGGGCTATCACATACTTTTAAAAGTAGATCCATAATAAAATCCTTTTATTATTTCATTACATACACTAATATGAAATATAGCTTCTAGAAACTAGAAAGATTCGTCTTTCGGTAAATTCACACGGTACTCTCTAAGTTTCACATTTTTCCCATAATACCCAAAGTTCTAACTTTGTGCACATGGTACCTTTGAGGTTTAAAGTTTTTGCACAACATAACTAATTAACTTAATTTATGTTAAATATTGCTAACATCTTACTATTTAGTGGTAACCAATTAGGATAGAAAAATCATCACACTATTAGTGGTGAGTAATTAGAAGGGAGAAATCATTAGGAGTATTTTAGCATACTCCATGTCCATACAAGTCTCTCTTAACTCTTAATGTTAATATAGGGTCTTTTACGAAGATAACTATTTTGCTAAAACTATTTACCAAATTAACCATATCGTCATTTTAAATTACAAAACGACAATTTTTAATAAAAAGATGTCAACTTAAACATTAAACCTAATTAATTTGTGATTCAACCAAATTCTTTCAAATGAAATATTTCAAAGAAAGTTCTTTCCAAATAAACTCAAATAATCAATCATAAAATTAATCAAGTAAAGTAAATTAGCCTTAACCATATTAAACGGAAATTATTTTGAAAGGGAGGTAAAGATCATCATGGTTAGTCAAAGAACATACAATGTTTGTATCAGGGTATAAAAGCAAATAAGATAATATATTACAATATTGCATACACTTGGTCAGTTAAATTTGTATCATTCTCTTTAACTTTGTTTTGCGCATTAATAAATTGCAGATTATAATGTTTAAAGTTTAAGTGGTAGACGAATTATAAAAGCGTCAATTGAATTTGAGCCACATACAAAGGAAAAATGTCGCAAGTTTCTAAGGATTGTGCATTTGTGTGCGACAAGTTCTTCCAATCTTATCTTTGATCAAGGACATATAGTAGTTTACACTTTTCAGTTTATAAAAAAATTGGTTGAACCGGTTCAATTACATGATACCACATATTTGGATAATAATAGCATACATATGTCATGTCAAAATATATGGAGTATCTAATTCTCCATTATTTTCCCAAAAAATACTAAATACATTAAACATAAATCTCAAAATATACTCACATTATACTTAGCTAATAAAATCATTTTCTCTCTTTAAGTATGTGTTTTGACTTTGATAATTAGTTTAATTATTTAACTTGTTATGGCTATGTTACATTATGTTTTGTATATGTGCCATTTTCTACCCCTTAGGTGACTAACTAGGAGGGAGAATTCACTAGGAGTTAATTGGTTATGCTATGCAAAAAATCTAAACCCCAAGGTACCATATGCACAAATATAGAACATTGGGTACCATGGAAAAAATGTGAAACTTGGAGGATACCGTGTGAATTTACCGCAAAGAAAAACATACAGAGTACCTTATTGGGAGAGGTGGAAGAGTTGAAGTTGGCGGGTGCGCTCCAAGCCAGGACGACGGCACATGCAGCACCGGCAGTATAACACACAGCAGCCTTAGAGCCTTGGCTATCTTTGAGATGGTCGAAACGAACCGAACCACCGTCGCTCGGAATAGTTTCAGGTAGTGAGGTGAAGTCACCAGACCAAGAGAAAGATTTGATGAGTTGCATGTCAGCCTTAGTATCGTTGGTTAGGGTTGCTCCGGTTCCGTGTTGAAGCTGATCATTCGACTCGTCCTGGATTGATGCCATTGTCTTGAATTGCTTGATACTGTTGCATATTATGGAATTTAATGGTCATTTTAAGTAGAATTCCGTTAATTGGAATTAAGTACCTTGTGGTAAGTGGTAACTCCGTTTCAATCATTTATTTGCCATTTTTTATAAAGAATCTAAGAAATTGCTCATCAGTGTTTGAGACACACAACTACTAGGATATGAAAAACATTCGTTTTTAATTAATATGATTATTGTAGAGTATTACATTAGATTAAATTTTTGTTTGGACTGTTACACGCAAATTAGTGACCCTAAGGTTACAATTCAAATCCTTATTTTAATTTAATATGTAGAATTGATTGAAATGGAGAAAGTAACACATAACATGTACGGTACATGAAAAAACCGAATTTATTACCTTGAGAAATAGAAAGATTTCGACGGGTGGAAGTGGTGGTGCTTATTACTCCGTACTGCTCATTTCTTAAGTTGTTACTATGCAGTATGTACCAAGGCCTTTATAAAGTTAGAAATTTATATTGTGTAGCTTTATTCTTTCAAGCCAATTAAGAATCTATCAGACTTTTTTTTTTTTTTTTTTGGTAGTGGCCTTGTGGAGGAGAATCTTATCATCATCTTGATTATATTCCCTTACATTAATTGTTTATTTTGTTCAACAAAAATATATTCCATCATCTCTAACAATAGTTGTTCATATATTCGACTCCGTAAAGATTAATAAACAATTGCACATGTCAACTAGTTTTAATTATATTGGTAAAGTCATGGAAGGTGGTACTTATGATCTGGGTTTAAATCCCAGCGACATCAAAATGACCTGAGTACATATTCCGCTTAATTAATCATCACATTGATCGTTATTAAGATTTCTCTTGCGAGTTTTGATGTACTAAGTTGCATTCGTAATTTTGAAGTGACAATACTAAGTAACGAATCTAACTCAAGGCGTGACTGATGGTAATGCTTGATTATTAGTATTGAATAACCAGAAGAGTCAACTGATCACTAATTATAACTACTCGATCAAATCAAAAGATAGCTTAGTTTAAAACATAAATTTATTATTTTTCAATTAAATTAACGATTTAATATATATGATGTAAATTTTAAAGACTTTTTATTTTAAAAAAACATGATTATCTTTTGGTTACATACATAACTTTTTTTATGTTAGAATACGTGAATATTATTAATCGAGTCATTGGTTATTTTTAATTAGTTACTCTTTGTGTCTGTGTCCGTGTCCATTTTGATGCAACCTAACTTAATTTGACCATAGTTTGAATGAGCGATTTTCAAGTCAAATCAATGAATGATCAATGTCGAAGATTTTTTTACTATCGATGCTCAAATCTTGAATGAAATTCGGACTTTGGCGATGTTCGGAATTCAGACAAATCTATAAGTCCGTAAGTACATAGTAAACATATTTGATAATTATAGCATTCTTAAACAACACGTACACAAATAGAAGGATCGTCAATTTTATTCATTAATTTGTATTACACATAGGAATAATTACTGGCGCCCGCAAGCTCCGTAAACCTACAAAACATTCACAAAACTTCAAGATAATCGTGTATTATTGATATTTCGTGTTACATTGATAATAGAAGACAACATATATAATACTTGACATACTCTTAATCTAAACTCGTAATCTCCTAAACTTGGTAACCCGTATATTATTTCATAACAATATTATCTTGATATCATAATATCGGAATATCATATCTCCCTAATATTCTCCAAAAATCAGCCACTATATTGTAATCAAAGCGAAATGAAAGAAAAACATAAACCTTATCAGGTGAAAGTGGAGGGGTTAAAGAGAGTGGGTCCATGCCAAGCGAGGATGACAGCAAGACGAGCACCGGCAGGACTAGTGACAGTATACGATACAGCAGCTTTGGAGCCTTGGCTGTAAGCCACGTAATGGGTAAAATAAGCGTCGCCATGGCTCGTGATAGTTTCAGGTACCGACTTAGCAAAGCTACCACACCAAGAGTGAGATGATGAGCTGCATGTTAGTCGCAGTTTGGTTGTACAGAGTTGCTGCGATCCGATCTGATTCTGTTAGGTACCGACTATTTTTCATAAAAATAATTCCGTCTCCACTAATTCATATATATTCGACTTCTAAGATTGATAAATTCGGATTTCCATTATTGGTCATGTATATTCAACTTCTACGATTAATACACATACGGAATATACGGTGTACAAGCTTTTTTTGGACAATTGATATGTATATTCAAATGAAGTGGCATATGTACGCTTGTTCGTATAGCAATTTAATTCAATCATATGTTTAACCGATATGGTAATCGTTCTGAAATACTCCAAATTAGGGGCGTGGTGTACCAACTAGTCTTAAATCATGACACTACCCATATTCGTAATTATTTAGCAGAAATCCCTAAGTCCATAAGTATATATAGTAAACATATTTGAAAATTATAGCCTTCCTTAATACTCCTAATCAACATGTTGTGCTCCCCGAAATGTGTTGAGACAATGTAAAAACAATAGCAAAATAAAGAACACAAGAATTTACGTGGTTTAACTATCAATATGATAAACGGACATACATAATCCACATGCACATGCAATTATATATGCATGGCAAGCCTCTCTATTAGTTACTGCTTAAATTGCTGCCTGCTGATAGTGATTATTTAGTAACATTATTATTATTTTGGTAAATCATTATTATTATAGAAGGTATCCATCATTGTTTAGGACATGCGTTGCTGAAATTGGCCAAAAGATCAGCCATTTTGGTGGCCGGATTGTTAAGAATGGTAGCGCACATACAAAACCCTCCGGCATTGATTTCAACAGAAGACCCAGCCTTATCAAATAGCATTCGAATCTGATCCTCAGTCATACTATCAATGAGACCCTTCGGACCGTAAACTCCGAAAACCTACATAACATTAATTTTATGGATCGGTCACTATAATCGAAGCTAAGCCAAAAGGAAGAAAAACATAGGGAGTACGAGTACGTACCTTATTGGGAGAGGAGGAGGGGTTGAAGTAGGCGGGTGCGCTCCAACCTAGGATGACGGCACCAGGTCGACCAGCAGCGGTAGTGATAGTATAAATCACAGCAGCCTTGGAGCCTTGGTCATGATCCCTGAGATGGTCAAAACGAGCCACACCATAGCTCGGAATGGTTTTAGGTGGCGAGCCGAAGCCAAGGAAGCTACCAGACCAAGAATGATATTTGATGAGCTCCATGCTAGCCAAAGTTTGGTTGGTCAGAGTTGCTGAGGTACCATTCTGTAGCTGATCTTTCAACTCTACTTGCGCTGTTGCCATGTCTAGCTAGCTGCATATTACCCAACTCTACTTCGTGAGGGTATTTTAATCAACGGTAAACAACTAATTGGGACGGAGTGAGTGAGGGACTAACATACCAAGATTCTTTTACTAACATATCAACGGTAAACAACTAATTGATATGACAGCACTTACAATCGATTTAAATAAGGTAAAAGGAAAGGGAGTTGTGATACGTTCATGGCAATTCAAGCTAGTCTTGAAGAGTAATACATACAGGCAAAAATGAAAGCACCAAATTAAAAGACTTATTACCTCGAGAAACAAATGATTTGAACTGATGAAAGAAGAATGTTTATTGCTCAAGTTGTTATGCACTAACATATGGATTCTCCATTGCCTTTATATAGGGCAATGCATCCTCTCATTACTATCTCTCACCATTACTTATCAATGGATACGATTTAATTTTGAGAAAAAATTGACGGTCTAGATTTAATTACTTGCAATGTGAAAAAAATTGAGGTGGACATGAAATGTGTACAATAAATTCGATCCCTCCATTTTGTCCCCAATCGAAATGTTAGCTATCAATAAATCAACAAGTACTCCCTCCGTCCCGGTCATTTGTTGTCCTTTACTTTTGGTACAAAGATTAAGGAAAGGGAAGGAACCATTTGATGGTAGTGTCATTAGATGACAAGTGAACAACAATGAAATTTGGATGATCACATAACTTATTAGAGACATACTTAATATAAAAAGGACAACAAATAAATGAGACACCTAAAAAAGAAAAATGACAACAAATGACCGGAACATGAAGTAATAAATAAATGGTAATAGATAGAATCCGGACACTATATATATAATACCCTTGCTTTATCATTCAACTTCACTAAAAGAACAAATGATTATTGAACTATTGTTTCAAGCTAAATATTTTATTTTTTAATGAGTCTTGCTTATTTTGGTTGTCATCTTGTGGAGAATCTTATCATGTTTTTGGTTCCTTATTTCCTTGTCCATAATATTCTTCTTTGCAACTCGTATTTGCACACGTTCCATAAAAATAATTCCTTCTCCAATAATCAATCAATCAATCAAATATTAATAAAGCAGAAATTTTTCGAGCGATATTAGAGAGTCCAACTTTTTCGGAATTCCTAGCTATATAAAACAATGATTATTATTCTAATAAAAGTAAATTATGAGAAAAAATTATACTGATAGAGGTAAATCTAATAAATTTATGAGAAAAAAATTATCCTAATAGAAGTAGATCTAATAATTTTTGAGAAAATTATCCTAATAGAAGTAGATATACATATTTCATTTTTTTTATATACTTTTTCTCATATAAATTTTCATTTTCTAGAGAGTATAAATTTTGAGAATCTTTTAAATATATAAAATAATTTTTAATATAATTATTATTATCCTAATAATTTATGAGAAACAAATTAGCCTAATAAAAAGATAGATCTAATAATTTATGAGAATAAAGTTATCCTAATAGAAATAGATTAAATTAATAATTTATGAGAAATTTATCCTAATAGAAGTATATCTAATAATTTATGAAAAAGTTATTCTAATACAACAAGATCTACATATTTCTTTTCTTTATGTGTTTTTTTTCTCATATAAGTTTTCATTTCATTTATATTATACACTATCTTACATGCTAATTCTCATCTTATATTTTTTAATTTTTATCCTCTTGACTGATAATTACTCTACAACTTTTTAAGAATATATTCAAATAAAAATTATTTCCTCAATTACACAAAGATAAATCTACTCCCTCTGTTTTTGTTTATAAGACATTTTTATTTTTCGAGGTAACCCTTTGACTTTATTTTTTACAAAATATAGTAATTCAAAATATTGCGATATATGAGTATATATTTCAATATATTTCTTCTTATAATTTATGAGATATAGAAGAATGCGAATGACATATAAAGAAAGCATACGAACTACAAACATTGCGATTTCTGATTTCATATAATTATTTATCGAATAAGATTTAAAAATTCATATGGCATTTCTAATATACTTATAACATATAAATGTCTAAATATTAAATGTTTCCATTGTAAAAAATATTTTTCCTATTATTGCCACTTTTAATATAAATGAGTTATTCATAGCCATTTAATAACCTATTTCCTATTTACTAGGTACAGATGATATACATAAATTATTGGTTAAAACTTAATAAATGTTAGTTAAATGATTATTAGAAAATAAAATAGATCAAAACTAAACGTCAACATCATACAATTGACATGTCTTATCATTTGTAAGTAGGTTGTATGCATGTGTAAAACCACTCATAAATTTTTTTTTTTGCAGAAAAGTTAGGATCTTAATATTAATAATAAGATAGTTTGTAGTACAAGATCCTGCAATCTTCCACAAGGCAAGCCAAGGAGGCCACCCAAACTAACAAAGAAAGCCTAGGAAACAAAGGCACACAAAAGAAACCAAACTAGCAGCTTAACGAATCAAAACAAGATACTTGATTTTCCTAACAAGAGCCTCCGCAGAAGACGACTTGCTATTAAAAATTCGCCTATTCCTCTCCTGCCATATTAGATATATACAGCAAAGAAGAGCACATCTTCGTTGTCTTTTCAGCAAACTTCTCCCTCTGTTGCAATTTTTAAACCAACCAGAGATATTACAAAGATAATGTCTAACCCCAATATGAAGCCAATGGGAAACACAAGCCCAAATCTCAGCAGAATAAGAACAAGCAAAGAACAGATAGGCGCTGCTCTCGACCTGATTCTCGCTTAAAACACATCTGTTAACCATATGATTCCCTCGCTTGCACAAATTATCAATGGTAGGAAGTTTATCCTGAATGGCTAAGAGACTAAGGACAGCATGTTTAGGGTAAGTGAACGAGTCTCCCAAGGTTTTACACATAGAGAAGTAGGACCCCTTGTCACGAAACATATCATAAGCCTGCTGCTTATAATCTTTTTGATACAAAAACTGGTGAGCAGCAGCAGCAGTACCAGTACGATCAAGAAGAAAGTCACGGCAAGAAATAATACTACTCCACCCCCAAGAATGAGCAGCTGTAAGCTGAAAATCCCATATACTGACCCCTTTTAGGACATAGGCCTTGATCCATCTAACCCAAATGGTAGGTGAATCTAACACAACTTTCCTTATCCAAACAAGCAATAGACATTTATTCCAGCTTAAGACTTCCTTAATATTGACACCACCTTCCTGCTGAGGGCGACAAAAACTCCCCTAACTCTTGAAAACCATTCTCCTTTTCCCTTCTCCTATGCCCCATAAGAAATCTTTGCAGAGTTTATTAATCTTCTTAACCACTCTCTTAGGGAGAAGAACACTAGCTCCCCAAAAATGATGAATACCAAAAATAAGCGAATTAATCAAAGCTATCTTACCTGCACAACTCAGAAAGTTATTAGCCCAATGTGTGATCAGACTTCTTATTTTGTCAAGCATTGGCAGGAACATCTTTTGAGTTTACCGAGCACTAAAAAGAGGAATACCCAAATATCTTACAGGAAGATCTCCCTCAACATAACCTGTAGTGGAGAGAATAAGCTCCTTAATCTGGGCAGGGACCCCACCAAAAAACAAATTTGACTTCATAGGATTCACTCTCAGACCAAAGTAATCAGCAAACAGAGCTAAGCATTTATCCACAGCTTGAATAGATGGGAGGTCACCTCTGGTGAATACCAAGAGATCATCTGCAAAGATGAGATGAGTAAGCTTAATATTAACACACTTAGGGTGATAAGAAAATCCATGAAACGTTGGGAGACTTCTAAGCAACCTTGATAGCACCTCCATACAGAGAGCAAACAGATAAGGAGACAGAGGATCCCCTTGTCGAAGACCTCTTTTGTAATACCCCGTATTATTATGCCTCGGTAGTATATTATTTGACTTAATATTGTGCCTCGATATTATATTATATTATCGAATTACGTTCTATTTATTATCATTTGGTATCGTGATTATGTTATTTCATTAAGACCGAGTTATATTATGAGGTATTATGTTATTACACGGGATTGGGTCGAATATGGGTCAGATTAATGACCGAGTAATTACCGTAAGACTCACACCTAACCCTAAACTCTCCTATTTTAACCGAGTAACTTCTAACCCTAAACCCACACAATAACCCTAATATCATTTCACGTAAACTGAGAGAGGAGTGAGGGACGACGGCGGGAGTTTTTGAAGACGGCAACAGTAGCTTTAGGGGTGGTTTCCGCGGCGGTTTAGGGCAGGCTAAGGCGGCATCGAGGTATGTTTTGTGTCGCTTCTTCCGCTGTCGCCATCTCTGTTCTTTTTGCATTTCGTTAGGTTGTTGTGGGTGGATGACTCCACGCTGTTAGGTGTCGGTATGGTCAGGTGGTGGTGATCACGGTGAGGGTAACTATTCACGGTGGAGAGATGGTGTTTACCGTCATAATGCAGAACCTGGAGTCTGACTTGCAGATCGACGGGTTACGCCGTCGACGGTCCGAGTAACTGGGGTTGTCATGGTTAAGGGTCGAGGCTGTGGGTGGTTATGGTGGTTATGGTGGTATTAAGGGTGGTTGTTGGTGTCATAGCTGGGTTCTGCCGCGGGTTTGGGATAGCTGCAGTAAGTACTGGTGTTTGTGTCGTAGAATTAGGAAGGGGGCACCACCGTTGACTCGGGGGAGGTCGACACGGTGGTGCCGGTGTCTTGGGGACCACCATAGGTCAGGTGAGACCATGGTGGTGGTGAACAGTGGCTGTGGCTGGTGTGAGGAGTGATGTCGTGAATTTCAGAGAGGGTGCAGGGAGGTTTCGGTGTCGGGTCAGGCCGGTTTGGGCCGTGGTTGACTCGGTGGGCTGAGTCAACCACGGTGGTGGTTGGGTGGTGGTCAGATTGAGGTGGGCTCGACGTTGGGTGGTAGTCTAGGTGCTTGGAAGAGGTTGAATAGAGTCGTGTGAAGAGTTTGGAATGGAGGGTGGAAATAGAGTTGTACGTAGTGGGTGGACTGTTTTGCGGGTCGGGTTTTATTATTTTAATTGGTTAAGTACGGAGTCGGGTTGTGGAGTCGGGATTTAATTATAGTAACGACTTTAGCGAGGCATTTTATTAAACATCGAAACATTTATAATAACGATATTATTAGTATCGGATTATTCGGATTAATGATATTATTATTATTATTATTATGATTATTAATATTATTATTATTATTATTGTTATTATAATATAAGATTAGTGTCGGGATTGAAGAATTATAAGACGGGTCGTATTAATTAAGCCCAACTATTTAAGAGCCTTTTTATAATCGAAATAGTAATTGAATATTATTTACTTCATTAGGTGGTGAATTCCGAGTGGAGTATTTCTGAGCTGCTTTTGGGTATTGTGTTGCTGACCATAATTCAGGTAGAGTATCTACTCTACTGTGTCCATGAAATGAATGATGATATGATATGATATGGCATGATTATGACATGATTATGATATGAATATGATATGATTATGATATGATTATGGTATGATTATGATGTTGATGCTGACATTTATATTGAGTATTGTGTTGTCATTTTATGATATGATTGGAGGAGTTTTCGGGTGTACGGAGGTGATGGGGATCAGATGATCCTATTTGGGCCCAGGCTGGTTCTGCAGATCAGACCTGGTGACCTCAGCTGTTAAGCTGGAT
>JAOWBH010186704.1:0-18326 GCA_028566215.1 Silene coronaria
TAAACTGAGGTTGCACATACTTGCCAGTAAAGTTGCACATATGTTGACTAAAGTTGCACATATTTTGATTAAAGTTGAACCTATTTTGACTACAGTTGCAATCATTGTGTGCAACTTCTTTGGCAATACGTGCAACTGCACGCTGGATTATGTGCCACTTCTATTGCGTGTAGTTCTGACTACAGTTGCACCCCTCTTGAATTGCACTAAGGCATCTGAAATTTCACATACTTGGACTACATTTCCACAATTTTTAACTAGAGTTTCACACATTGCCTGAGAAGTTGTACTCATTTGTGTGCAACTTCTGTTGCACTATGTTCCACTTCTCTAGCAGTATGTGCAATTCCAAATCTAAATTTTTTTTGAATCGTTTGATTATATAACTTTTGCCTAAAATAAACAAGGTAATTGACGTATTTGAGGTTTATCTTTCTTGAAAATCATATATCAATGGAAGGCAAGAGATTGATTCCATTCGAAGAGAACAAATTCTTCTTTCCTAAGGACAACTTCTACTCAAGGGGAATGAGGTTCAAAACCCAGGAGGCAAAGGAAGCCATGTGGGAAGACATGAATGAGTACTGTCAGCACCATTTTGAATTTCTCATGCATAATGAGTTCTTTACCAAAATGAAAATGGTGCACAAAACCGGAACAACGTCGCTGGACAAAGCCAGCCAACGCCTTCTTGGTGTGACATTAAAATCATTGTTAGGAAGATTTTCGAAGTGGCGGATAGGCGTGCCAAGTACAGTATGATCATGGCTTGTAAGACATAGGCATTGTGGTTGCTGCCCTCTGGTCCTGGTAATTTGAAGTACTGGTATAGAGGTGAACTGCAATGGGGAGTCAAATGGACTCCTGAAGGTTCAATAATCTCCACCTATTTTGGACGTAAGCCTGTAGCATCAGGGATGCTAATGAAGACATGCTTCCTATCTTTCATTGGAGAAGCTCAGCACGACGCAGCAAGGGCAGGTCTTGAGCCAATTTAGTTTGATTGGGCCTCATATGGTGGTGATGAGGATGATTGACCAGAAGAAGAAGTCGGGCGAGTCATCGAGTACGACACCGATGGAGAGGAGATCATAGGACAGGAGAATGTCTAGAATATAATGATTTTATCTTTCGATATTTATTTTGAGACTGTAGTAACGGTGGCTATATATGTCACCTTACTCTATGGATGAAGCATTATAAATATGTTTTATCCTATTTTGATGTTAGTATAGCAAGTATATTTGCTATATACCATAGCAAATATATTTGCTATATTAAGTATATTTTATATGTTAATATATTAGGCCTATTTTGCAACTTTTGTTATACTATATGCAACTTTACTTTGGACCATGTGCAATTCTGTGCAACAGCATAAAAAAAGTGCAGCTTTAGTGAATATAGGTCACCTTAAATTAATGTCAAAAGAATAAAGAAAACCATAAAAAATGTGCAACTTCAGTTGGATCATGCGCAACACCATTAAAAGGGGGCAAATGAAGTGAATATAGTGTCATCTCTAATTAACGTTCAAAAATAATCAGAACGTTTTGTACAATTAAACTTTAATAAAATTTAATAGTAGGTTGTGCAACTCTAAATAACTTCTGTGCAAGCGTGCTTTAACAATTTTGCAATTTAGTTTAGTTTTATGTAATTTTGGGTCCCCTTTATCCGCCAGGGAACTGGAGATGCATTCAATGCTGACATAGTTGCACTTAATGCAAAAAAAATTTCATATAGGTATAAAAGAAGTTGCACATTCTGTACAACTTCTAGACAAAACTGCGCAACTTCTTCAAGCATTACGTGCAACTCCAGAATATTATGTGTGTAACTTCTTCGAAGTTGCACATAATGGGTGTGAAGTTTCACACAACTATATTTGTCTTAAAATCCAACTTCTTCACAAATCAATAGTGGTTTAGCCAGTAATTTTGCCTTTTTTACTAGCCATCAAATTGTAGTTGCACACGTTGCTGACATAGTTTGCACATAATGCAATAAAAGTTACACACAATGTCAGAGTAGTTGCACATAATGCTACGCCATTTTGCACAACTGTGTGCAACTTCTTTTCGCATTCTATGCAACTCCGGTCCATCATTTTGTGTAAGTAACTATAACTATCTTAACATGCAACTATAACATCTACTACTTTTCTTAATATTACATGGTGTGTTACTCCAGATGCTTGCGGCTCATTGGAGTACAAGGAAACCAAGGTCTAACGCCAAGAAAGCGGCTGGGGATCCTCCTAAAAAAAACTATTGCTGGTGAATCTTGTGATAAAACATTGGTAATTGTACCCAACGATGAGAATGTCGCTGGGAAATCTTCTGATGGTACAATGGTCGTTGTACCCCAAGATAAGAGTGATGTTGGGGAACCTTCTGAGAGAACAACGGTATCTGCCCCCGAAGAAACTCCAACTGCAGCAAAACCCAAGCCAAATAGGAATAATGAACAGAAGGTTGCCTGTCGACCGGTGAAGCTTTTCGACCTTATCCAAAACCTTAATAATGCTCAGAGAGCAGTTGTAAAAAGAATCGGGTTTGGCGGTCTTCTTGAGCTGAAGTTAACCAACTACCCCCCTAGAGCACATACACTTATTTATAAAGGCCTTCTCTGATGGTTCCTTCGAGTTCAGGGCGGGGGAAATGAAAGAGTTCACGGTCACTAAGCACGGCGTACACGACTGTTTCCTGCTGCCCCTTGGGCACAAGCCCCTCCAGCTCGTACCGACCGACCCTCAAAGGGACTCAAACAGCCCTGACAACAAGGCATTGAAAGACAAGTGGCGTCAACGGTATGGTGTTTTAACGAGTAAGTCAGTCTCCTTAGGCAAGGTAATGACTGAACTTGAAGCTGATAAAGAGGGAGGTGAAAATTTCTGCCAGCTATTTGTGTTATTATCCATGTCCTCATTCCTCGCCTCTACGACAAACAACGGACTGGAATTCAAGCTCTTAACGGCTATAGAAGATGTTAGCGCCATCCCGCAAAGAGACTGGTGTAGTTACGTATTAACTGACACCGTGGAGGGCATGAAGGAGGAGAAACACAAACAAACGATGTTGTAGAGCTGCTTTCCGTTCCTAATGATATCCTACTTCCAACGTTTCGTGTTCGAAGGCAACCCATGTCCCCATGATCTCGTATATTCAGTATTGCGATGATGAGATGATCAAGAAAAGGATACAAGATGAGGTGGGCATCGGTGGCTTGGGTCGGTTACTCCCGGGTGAGGTTAAGTACCTCAGGTGCCTTCATGCGCCCGCTAGAGCGTTGACAGGTGGGAATAACTCCCCACAACTAATACTGGCTTCCGACACAAACGCAAAAACCAATAAGTTCATACAACTGCAACTCCCCCCGGGGTCGAGGACGACGCGGAATTGAAAGCACGAGATGTGGATGTAAGCCTTGTTATATACTCAGCAATATCAGATCTTTATATACTCAGCACCTGACCTGGATGACCATATTAGGACATCCCAAAACAACGAGCTTGAACTTGATAAATCCACCCGACAAGTGTCCGAGGTTCTCCGTGATTTATGCAATGACGCTCGTGCTGCGCCGGAAGCTGACCCAACTGGATCGATTGCAAGCACCGTTGTTCTACCTACTGCTTCTGCAATGTCGTTGTCACAGGATACGGAGGACGCCACCCAGGGGCTCCCTAGAAGTATGTCGTTTGTAGAAACGAAGGCATTGTCGCCTGACGTCCCAACTATGACTGACCGCGAACTGTTGCGGTTGACCAATTACACAGACAGTGAAATTGATGAAGCTTTCTGTGCGGCTGATGAAGTCGCTAACACTGAAGGTGTAATGTTAAAGGACATCATCCCCTCCCCCCGTGGAGACAGGAGTTGCGCCCGGTGCCCAGCCAGAGATATCCACCGCTGAAATGGCAGTCGCCATAAGTGGGGAGCCAGACGAGTAGGTTGATGTGATCGATGATCAGGTAACCGTTATACATGTAGAGCCAGTGGAGCAGGGATATTTGAAAGCTGATCAGGCAACCATTATACGTAGGGAGCCAGTGGAGCAGGGCTGTTTGAAAGCTGATCAGGCACCCGTGACAAGGGGGATACAGTGGTGTAGGGTTGTTTGGCCGCTTAAACGGCAACCGTTATACGGGGGGAGCCGGTTGAGCAGGGTGGAGTGGACTCCGGAATGGCAACCAGTATGAGCGGGGAGCCAGAGGCACATGTTAGGCTGACTGGAGGCCCAGGACTACAAGAGGACAGAAACGGTGATAAAACGGATACAACGCCTGGCGCCGAACAAGAAATGGCTACCGGTCAAGAACTTCCCACCAATGAGGTCGACCCAGGTGCCCCTACGCCGGGGTGGCACATCTCCCAAATACAACTTACTTACATTAGCTCTGCAGAAATGGAGGCTCTTCAGGGGGTTAACGAAGATGGCGGAGGCACGGTCAATAATGAAGGGGCCGTAGTCGTCGTGGCTGATCCAACGTCCCCCTTTCACGTCCCACAGACTGACATCAGCCATCATCCCTTCCCGCTCCACGCAAATGAACACTTCCCCTGCATGAACGTGGTCCCAAAGAACCTCGACTGTACCCTTGACTGCGGGGCACCCGATCCCGATCAACTTGTTGCGTCGGGGCTGTTGCGCGGCAATAGGCAAGCCTTTGCCACAGTGTTCAGTTTGCGGAAAGACGTAATGGACTACATCTTCAACAAGAATAAACACTTTAACCTAGTCTAATTGACTTGTATAATCAGTAATTGACTTGTATAATCACATAATCAACCTGAAGTTTCACATAATCTCAGTGAAGTTGCACATAATGCTATCTTAAGTTGCTCATTAACCATCTGAAGTTGCACATATATTCCTATTGGAGTTTCAATAGTATTACGTGAAACTTAAATTAGTTGATGCAAAACTCCAATATGAATATGTGCAACTTCAATAGTTAGTAGTATGTGCTACTGCAAATAATTTGTTTGAAACTATAAATAATTAATCTCCAGCTTCAATAGTGTTATGTACAGCTCCAATTAATTTATGTGAAACTCCAATAGGAATATATCCAAGTTCACTGAAGATTCACGTTACTCATCTGAAGTGCCTGATCAATTTACATTTGGTTACTATATTTTTGTTTTCCTCCATGTTATGGAACAACTCGTCATATACAATAGTCCGCATTGCATAACTCGAGAAGATATACAAAGTTTGATTCCTAGAATGAAAGTTTGGAACAATGTTATTGATTATTGGAGTTTACTACTCAATCAAATCCAGCATGATAACAACGCACTCGTCTCAACTTCCCGCTGCTTCTTTGGCGTTGGGCATCAAGTTAGTGCTCTTTCTACTAAATCGTGTAGTGCTGCTATTTCCGAAGGGGACTTAGAGGTTGATATTACTTAAATTTGGAGGACCCAAAAAAAGAATCAGGTGCTCGATCAATCCCAGAAGCTGTTTACAGCGTGGGACTTGTGGCAGGCAGCATGCAACGAGACAATCCAGGTCGACTCTGATTTGGTATGCGTAACATTTTTAATCAAGTTGCACAAACTGCCTGTGAAGTTGCATACATTATGTGCAACTCCTATGACAATATGTGCAACTTCACCGCAGCTATATCTCACTGATCCTGCAATTGCAACTATGAATTGTGCAACTTCAATGGGTAATCAGTGGAACCCCATTGAAGATACTTAAATTTTTCACCTACTGTTCAAGTGTTCATCCCGGTCTTAACCGAGCAAAACGATCATTATTGTTGTGCGTGTGTAAACATCATGTTCGAGAAGGTCAAGTACCTGGACAATCGAAGTTATACAAACGATCTTCTGAAACTACCCTACGGAAGGATCGCACGCATCTGTGTAAGGATTGTCTTTTTTGTCAAGTTGTTTTTGTATCTCGTCACACCATTTATTGTATGTAGTCATAAATTAACAAGAGATATGAATGTGGTGACAGGCTAATGAAATGGGAAAGTACATGGTCTCTAAAGGACTTGGCAAGGGAAACAAGGTTTGCGGTTTTCCACTTGTGAGCATTAAATTTAGATGGCAAGGGTTGGGGTATACCCAAAATGATTGTGGGGTGTACATGATGGTACACATGTTGCTATACAATGGGCAGGCTTTTCAGTGCAATCTTGGGGAGAATGCTTCATTGGAATTATGTCGGGCGAAAATTGGGGCGAAACTCGTTATAAGCGACATTAATAGTGAGAAGCCGATTGTTCTCGAAAGTGTCTGGCGGTTCATGGAACTGAGGGTCGACCCATTTGCGCAGCTGGTGGGCAAAGCGGTCAACTCCGAGATCAAGCAGACCGTTGGCAGCGCCAGAATGCCTAGTGATACAAAAAGTCCGCGGCTCAGCATGTCCGACACAAGGACTCCCGAAAAAACGGCAATAGCTGACGCCATGTTTATGGACGATAGACCCCCTCGGCTATGGGCAGACTCTCTCGGGGTAAGGGTGACGGGCAAGGGTGTTTTTTCCATGCGGGGAACCAAATATAGACGTGTAACTGGTCTCGAACACTCTACGACTAAACAAGACGTTGCTCAGAGAGGTCAAAGATTTGCTTAAGCAGACAGCCGACTACTGCTTCTTAGATGACTACAAATTTCCAACCAGGTAAGTGCGTCTAAAGTAAATATGGTATCTAAAATATTTTCTTTCAGCCAGTTGCACACAATTAATGTGGAGTTGCACATATCTACACAAGCAGTTACACATATGTTAACAATTGTTGCACAAAAATAATAAATTGTTAAACACAGTGCAACTTTGTATTAAGTTGTACACATTATTGATCATATAATAAATTGCACGCATTATTGCTAGCAGTTGTACAAAAATGCAATGCTGTTACACATATGTTAACTACAGTAGCACATAATCCTACTTCTAGTGGGACATTTTTTTTATTTGAATATATGTCATTTGTTAAATACAATGCACCTTTGTATTACCATAGTCATATTCTGTGCAATTTCAATAGTAATATGTGCAACTTTTATTAATTTCTGTGAAACTACTATACGGAAATTATTATCTTAAATTACAATAGTGATATGTACAACTTCAAATGGTACCTGTGAAACTCCAATACGAGTATGTGCAATTCAATTGTTTCTTTTATACACAGGGAAGTCTTGGTGAGATACGGGCAGACTGCTAAGCTTATTAGATCCAATATATTGTCCATGCTACCTGACAGACCCATGAAGGACGTGGTTATCGATTGTTGGGCGACATTGCTAAACCACCTGGTGGCAGAGCAAGGTGATTTACGCACGATGAGCTTCTTCGGGATCAACCACATGGTATGAGCCTTACACCTTTGCTTCTATGTATCTCTTCAATGCATGCCACCTTGTAACCAGTTAGAGTTGGACGTCCTGGACAGCCATACATCCTCGAGCAGATGGACAACTTTGAACTCAGCACACAGACAACTGATAAGCTTTACCGCTTACGGGACAACTTCATCAGTGGTTGTGGACCTGGCTTCAGCTTAGAGGCAGATTTGCTCTTTATACCCATTAGTATTCTAGGCCATTTTGCGTATGCGTGCATCAAATTCGACTCGAGAACAGTAGACCTGCTTGACTACATGTGGCATGCAAAGTAATTGTAAGTGGGTTTTATACAGACACGTATTTGGCCCCTCAAATGTTCGTGCGTAGGGAGATAATCTATTCATGTTTAATTTGCAGGAAAGCCACTTGAGCGATTATACCGAATCTAGAGGCGTGCTAAGAAGAAAAAAGATCGTCGAATTCACCTTACGTCAAATATTGTTTAATTGGCATAGTAAGCAGACACATGAAACCGAGTCGGGCATCTTCACTATGATGTACATGTTAATGTACAAGGGCGAACCCTTTCCCCACGATGACTTGGAGAGGAAGGTTGCTCGACGTTACTTAGTCGTCCAGTTGGTAGCCACCCTCATCCTAGCTGATATGAATGTTATTAGGGACGAAGTGGTGAACAAGGTCAACGAGTTAATCTGCGATAAGGATGCCATTTTGAAAGAACTAGATACGTCACGACAACTGAAGAAGATTATGGCCAAAAAATAATTATTATTTTATTAGGAGATTTGCGTAAATGTCTTTTTGTGAATGTTGGACAAGGTACTTGTAAATTATATTTTGGTAAACTAAAGTTGACTTCACTGAAGATGTACACAATGGTCCTACAGTTTCACAAAATACCAGTGCAGTTGCACATATCTCAAATGTAGTTGTGTATCCCTCACCCGAGGTTTCCTACATACTACTGAGGGTCGCACATAGGGGTGTTAACGAGCCGAGCCGAGCCCGAGCTTGGCCTTGCTCGGCTTGTGCTCAAGAACCAAAACTCGAGCTCGAGCCGATCTCGAGCTAACCCGAGCTTGATAAAAATGTGCTCGTTAACAAGCTTGCGAGCTTTAACGCGAGCTCGAGCTCAAATCGAGCCTATATATAATTGTTAATATTATATGTTTTTTTCTTCCGATATTTTTAATAATAAGGCTTGAAGGTTATATGTAAAAGTATTTGACAAATCACTGAAACATATGATACGAGTAATAAAAAAATTAAAGCATGATAACATATTTTTATAAAATATGACTAATATCTTATCTAATAAGACAAATTCGAGCTGCTCACGAGCTTTTCGAGTCGAGCTAGCGTTTGCTCAGCTTGACTCGTTAAGTTCTCGAGCCGAGCCCGAGCCCGAGCCGGGCTCCCACGAGCCGAGCTTTGACCGAGCCGATCTCGAGTTGCTCGCGAGCTGTCTCGTCTCATTAACAGCCCTAGGCACACCCTTAATTTTGCTCTAAAGAAGAAGGCAAATTGGTTATGAAAAAAAAAAAAGACCGAGTAAGTTGAAATGTTGAATATATGAATGAAGGAGGGACACACCGTCGACACCGAAAGAGTAGTAAAGATGTAGGGAAAGTATGGGTTGAATTGCGTAAATTGGCGCCAAGTATGATTGTTTGTAAACACTGAAAATCCACTACATACATTTTAGTGCCTCATCTCTTACCATTAATTCCAGGTTCGCTCTACTTTGTAATCCCTTCCCTCTTCCCCCAATATTCGCTCTTCTCCTCAAACCCTAACATTCAATTCAAATTCATAGTTTTATCTACTTTTCAGGATGTCGGCCAATTTAGAGGCCATGTTTTGTGATACTGGTTGGTTGGAGGAGTATGATTGCATTCCGTTAAGATTACGATCCAAAATCTTGCATTCTAATCTTTCTAAACAATGCCGTCTCGATGCTGCTGCTGCTGCTGCTGCTGCAATGTAAGCTACTGCTTCTTTCACTTTCTTTCTATTTCACTCCAAATATAAGCTCCTCAACTCATTTATTCGCTTTACTCTCCTCATTAAGCAGATGCAATGACATGTTTGTGGATCAAATTCATGAGGTATTCTTTAATCCACTTTATAACTTGCTAATAGAAGCATTGTTTCCATTCCCAATTGAGCCAAGCACTCATTACTCTTTGGTTCTGGTTTATGATGCAATAAATCAAAATGGAGGTTGTGCTTCTTTCTACTATCAAATTTCCCTTTTTTGTGTTGCTAACACAAGGATAATGTCTAACCCCCCCTCTTTTCCGCATTTTGCGGTAGCCTTTGAGGGACTGGGGTAATGTTGTTGATAACGTTGAAGCAAGTAACGCTAAGTGGTATAATAAAGTCCATTGAATGTATTACCTTTTGAATGATCCCTTTTTCCCAATTGACATTATGCACTTGTGTTTGCTTTGTTGGAAATCTTAAAAGAAGGAGCTATTTCAGATTGTGAAAAAATCAAACGCTTTGATAGCAACACCTTCAGAGTTTCATAATCATGATGGTTCAGACTGTGGTTCACGTCTTTCATTCTTGGATCAAATTTCTAGCCATTCCGACGACTGTTCTAGAGTGTCTGACATGTCTACTGCTAAGGTGCCATACTCAGAAGTTGTTTGCACGGAAAAACAAAACCATGTCATTGATGAATTAGTCAATAAAGGATTCCCAGTGGCTCCCATAGGTATACAGAGAGACTGTTCAGTGGCTTCTACAAGTGTAAATGTGCAAGGTGGAAAGCTCAAGCATGAGACAATATACGGCTTTGATGATAGTCTAGACAACATTGTTCTTGGAGAACGAAGACGAATGCTATTAGCAAGGTGCTATTTCCTTTTTACTTTTACTCGTATTTATTTCGTCACGAATTTCTACAAATTACCAGGGTTTTCCCGTGTTCAACAAGAAACAGAGCTACAGTTCTTATAATATCATTTTCCAGACCAAACCATGTTTCACTATTCTTTTAGTGGTGCAAGTCATGATTCATGATGTGTAAAACTATGTGCATCCATAATTTGATTCGTTTTGGGATCAGGATGCTTTGGCCTCCAAAGCTACCAAAATATCGCTAGAAGTAGCTGGTTAGCTCCCACAATTTTAAGCCCTGACCTACCTCTTCTTTTTGTCAAAATCAAGATAAAAGTTTCCATCTCAGGGGAACTATGCCTATTTGTCCTAAATCCCACGTCTGCCACCCTCTACATTTTCAACCTCCTATACTAAGTCATAATTGAACACACTCACATAGCCTGGAGCAATGTTGTACTTCGCTGAAGGATGAGTAAGCTACTGATGTATCTCTGATGAAAAATCTCCATTAAATTTACAATGGCACCTTTCGCAAGATTTTTTTTTTCTTATCCTACATTGTCAATCACATATTTTCTCAGTTTGATTCATTATGAAACCTAAATTATTTTGCATGTTGAAACATGAAGTTAAAATGTTCTTACACCTTTACATACTGAATAGTTGAGCTAATACATTTTACTTTCTGTTTGTAACAGGAAACTGATACAATCTTCAGGATCATATATAGTGCCAATAGTGGTAAGTCTTTAGTAGATGCTTGTGTTGTGCGTTATGCTTTAGGATGTTAGAAATCTTCAATGGAAAAAATTCAGGTTCGATATCTCATTTCATCAATGCCGCTTTGAAGTTTGCTTTTAATTCTTTTGTGATCATCAGATTGTGAAGTAACCCTCTGAAACTTGACTGCATTCAGATGTCACTGTTTTGGCCTGCCTTTGACGTATTTTACCATTTTGTTTTTCTAGCTTATATGTGTGTGCTACTGTGCTTCAGTTGCTTCTGGGCTTGGATGCATAGTTTCAAAACATGATAATACGGGTCAAGTTTTTTTTTTTTTTTTTTTTTTTTACAGTTCGGTAAATTTTTAAAACAAAAATTTTTGGGGGAGTGGGATTTTTTTTTTGTGTTTTTTTTTCTTATTGATCCTTAAGCAGAGTCTTCTATTTGACAGGTGTCGTTCGAACATCTAGCATTTTCCCTTAAATGGTGTCCTACCAGTTTGATGTTTTTAATTTGCTCAGCACACGTAGCTTTATTCCAGCTAAGCATCTCCTTAATTTAACTGCATGTTCAGCTTTTTTCTTACCCTACATTGTTCCAGCTAAGCATCTCCTTAATTTAACCTCTCCTTCATGGTAAGTATAGCTAAACTCCTTCATTTACGGCTGTTAAGCCACTGAAATGTCCTGCCCATCTTATTACGCCCCTAGAAAAAGTGCTTGCAGACTCAATGTATTTCTACAGTAACACCTTCCAGAATTAAAAACATGGAGTGCCAGACAATCAAATTACCAAAGATTACTGAATTGCGAAGCCGATGCCTTCCAGCAAAAGATAAGAGATGGTTAGACAAATGTAGCGCCTTCACAATGATCTTGCTAAGAAGGGGCCAGTAACTAGAAGCAGTAATCCTGATGATGGCCAGTGTTACCACAGATGTCTGAACGACACATTCTCAAAAGTGGCATTAACAGTCTGTTTACTTACAATCCTGAACCTTCCTCCAAATTAGTTATCTTTTTTTCATAGCCTTCAGGCTTCAACTCTTCAAGTCAGTACTTTGTGAAGGTGGTGAACTGCTTTAAAAGAGTCGGCACTGGAAAGTAAAGGCACATCCCCTCAAACAAAAAATAAGATTTTCTGCAAATGACAAATGACAAATGACAAATGATTTTGTTTGCTTTTGCACGTCTAGGATGGGTATTATAGTTGTTTTTTTGCTTTCATTGCTTCAAAATATCCTTGTATACGAAATACTCTAAGGTTTGTTTGGATAGCAAAAGTGGAGGGAAAGGGGGGGGAGGGGGGTGGAGGGGAGGGAAAAGGGAGGGAAGGGGAGGGGAGGGGGGAAAGGAGAGGTGGAGTTTTCCCTCTAAATCTTTCCTATGGTGGAAGGATTTTGATTAGGCTTGGAGGAGGGAAAATAGATCCCTCCAAATACCTCTCCCTCCATTCCCCCCTACCCCTTTTGTTATCCAAACAAGGGATTTTGTCTTTCCCTCCAAATCCCCTTATCCAAACAAGGTCTAGAGGAAAGAGGACCTCCTTGCTTAATGGCAATCTTCCCGCTCATAAACCTATGTCTAGTTCCATTTATGACTAAATATGAAAGGCTGAAATACATCCCGTAATCTAATCTACAAAAGCCTTGTGAGGCGGTTGTCTTCCAGGAACTGCCTACTTATTGAGTCAAAAGCTTTAATGATGTCTATTCTTATCATTGCTTGAGATGTGCTTCATGCTATATTGTTTCTTGCTAGTCGGTTTCACAGAAAATTGATTAGGATACCTAATTTGTCAAAAGTTAGAACCACAAGAAATTAGTTTAGGCTGTCACATATTTAATCATTTCCGTTCTCTTAATAATCAGCTGGAGCTTTGCACGGATATGATGCTTAATCTCGTATTTGCTTGAGTGAGCCATTAATGTATGATTTTACTTGATGAGTTTGTTGCTTTATCTTCTGATTTCTGTAACAATTCTATAGTTTGTTTTAGCCTAGAGCAAATTTTCTCATTTCCTTGCGTATAATAGCCATTGTTTTTTGTCTGTTCTTTCTGAATTATATCTTATAATTGACTCTATGTTATGTCTGGCATTTGAAGTGCAACTTATTGTCATCCAAATGTTTCATCAAATTGATTTATTCTTGCTCATAACACTGGACACTCATCTTCTGGAGCAGCCGTGACATTTTCTGTTGAATGTGAATGGGGTATGAAGGTACAAATGAGTTTTGTTGACATGGTTGTCTAATGTTTAGATGTTATCATACTTCCAGGAGCAGGAAAACATTGAAGAAATCTCAAATTCATCCAACACTGAGAAGGGAACTGCTGGCATTGAGAGGCGAGAATCGGGTTCCATGCAATATACACGAATCACCAAAAATTTGAGTTCTGTATCAATTACGTTTGATGGAGAAGCATGTGGGAACAGCTTCCCACTTTCATTTGAATTGAGGGCTCCTCCCACAGTTGCAGAATGTAGATCATATGGTACACAAGAAATCAACGCAACTGATAACTTAGTTTTACCTTCACTTGCCAAGGTCAAAGATGAGCCTATTGATACAAGTGAGTTATATGATGAAGGTGGCAAGAGTGGCATTCGGGACTCTACCACTAGTCCGGAAATCCTGTGTGTGAAATCAGAACCTTCATTTTTTAATTCAGTAGGAGATGAATTAGACCACTTGCCACTCATCGATCGACTCAAGTTGTTATCATCAGGGGCACTTAAGCCTAACATAGATATGCTTGATAACCTTGAGTTTCTTAAGAACAATGTCGAAACTGGCACCCGTATACCTGAATCTGTTAGCGTCAGCAGGTCTTTGAAGAGAAAAAGAACGGCAACGTAATATTTTCTACTTTCTCATGGAATATGGTTATCCTGGAAAAGGTTTCTTACATTTATAAATTTTGTGCAGTAATTCAGTGGAAACTGCATTGGAGGAAGACGCTCCTGAACTTCTAAAGGTAGCTGATGTAATTGCTAACTTTGGATATCATTAGTTTATGTAAGTTTAGACCGAAATTTTAATTTCCTGTGTAAAATAACAGGTTTTGAGAGAAAGTGGCATATTGGTTGATGAAATGAAGCTGTATGGGGAAGAGGATTCTGATGGTGAATTAGATGATTCGCTTAACGATGATGGTTTTTCAGAGCTTGAAGCTGTAATATCACAGGTTGTATACCATTTCTGTCATTCACTTGTTTTGCTCCTGAAGCCACTTCATGCAGCGTTCTTACCTTATATATGCTTCTATCTCCATCTAATATAATAAACTGCTTAGTTGACAGGGAGTTCTTAATTTTTCAAAGGAGTGCCTAATCCTAAGGCTCACCAAGGCACTAGTCAAAACACCCTGAGGCTCTTAATGTGCCTATTTCATAAGGCACAACTAAGGATGCACACTGCTATGCAAATTCCATATTTTTACTTCTAGCACTTTTACTATTTCCTCCCTTTGCCTCATTATACCGAGCTTTTTTTTCTTTCTGCAATTCCGCGCTTTATAAACAAAATGGGTAGTTGTAGTATTTTTGCACAAACTTTCTATTTTCTAAATACGAATCTGTTCACAGAAATAGCCTCACTCTTCGCGCCTCATCGTCTTGGGCCCATGTCACCTATGCACCCTTAAAGGAGTTGATGCTTGTAGTATCATGAATATATATATTTTTTTTTTCAAATTTAGTTTCATGTGTATTGCATACTGTATCTTAAATACTTTGCACTTAAAATGCTCATGTTTGTCTTGCCAAGAGGCATGTGTAGGTTAGTTAACATGGTGAAGCCGACACATGTTAAAGCAACACATTATTTAGATGGAGGGATTTGGAGGGTGGGGGAATTCTTTTTTTTTTTTTTTTTTTGGATAGCATATTGGGTTGGGACTTGGGGTAGAATAGACTATAGAGGGATCCATTTCCCCTCCTTTTAGCCAAATCAAAATCCCTCCCAACACATGAAATTGAAGGACAACATTGAGGCTCCTCTTTGCTTCACTCACATTCCTGTCCTTCCCCCTCCCCTTCTATTATATTTCCGAACAAAGCCTAAATGTCATGAATTTGGGCTTGTGTGATAACTGCTGAACTAGTTTCCCAGCATATACCCCCTTTCCTTATATATACACACATAAATGTTTATGTCTTGACTAAAAATGCACATGGTTTGTTGTATGTCCTACTGGCTTGTGTGTATTGTATTGATAGGAAAATACCTAGGTGTCATAATTTACTAGAAATAACACAATCAAATTAACAATTTATAAACCTAATTCTAATTTAGAAAGTAGTAAAGTGAAAGCAAGGGTCGAACCCAAGAGAAGGACTTGTAAACTACAGACTTGATTTTTAAACTATTAATCACTAATTAGGACTCTAATGACAATTTAAGACTGAACAATTATCACTAATCACAAACTATGGATATTAACAATGAAAAACATGAAGGTTGACAAATAAAGAGTTTTTGTGGAGGCTTAGTTGTAGATCTGTCCAGCAAGCAAACTTTGCACTGTTCTCATCGGAAATTAAAAAAGCCATCGGCTACTTTCAAGTGACCTCCAGACTATAGGACAATGCAAAGGTCATTCATTTGGTGATCACGGATTCACCAGATAAATTATGCTATATATAGAACTTCAAAACCATCAATATGTTTGGAATATGACTTTTGTTCTTCAGGTCGATTCCAGAAATAACTCTAGCAACCCATATAGCAGGCTTTTAGTTCGAAAGAAAGATCACCTCTCTTGGCTCTCACATCACAGTTCTAGTACATGTACCTTTTTCTGATGGGCACAAAGACTCACTATTCTTCAGCTTTGGAATATGGTACAAAACAAAATAAATGGCTCGCCGCAACTTCTACGCTTCTTGTATCATTAAGTAACCCTTTTGGGAGGCCTACGCTCCATAGAAACTACGGCATTCGATGCATTTTAAAATGTAATTTCACAATGGATTATTGGAAATAATCTATCTATGATGTGTAAGGTTGTGTACACCCGATTCCCTCTTACCCCACTATACGTGGAAGCAATTAAGGGACTATTTTTCTAATTCACTGGCAATGGATCATATTGCGTTGTTTGGTTGAAATGTTGACTTTGTGCAGCTGTGAATCTGTAATATAGCTTATTCTTGGGTGCAGCTGTTTTCTCACCGGCAGACCTTTCTCAAGTTTCCTCTTTTACACACTAAGGGTGCAAAAATCAGTTACTGCTTGGCTTGTCTTCTTTCACTTGTGGAGCAGGTAAGCTGCTTAAATTTTGTGGCTTTTATCAGTGGTCTCTTTTCTTCCGTGCTCTAAATCTTGATTTTGAAATCAGAAATCTTTCTTCTTTCTATTCAGTGATGATTATTCTTTCTTGTTGTTGTGGCCGTAGACAAGATTTTTGCGGAATAGAAAATGGCCTGTGGAATGGGGCTGGTGTCGAGACCTTCAGTCTTTCATATTTGTATTTTATAGACATAACAGGTGCGTCCTGATACAAATGAAAATTTGCCAATCTTTGGTTTTATGTTACTTTTGTAAGATTGTATGTTCTTCATGCAGAATTGTGCTGGAGCGTCCTGAATATGGCTATGCAACATACTTCTTTGAGCTTCTAAATTCCACCCCTGCAGCCTGGCAGATTAAACGTTTAGTGACTGCTTTGAAGCTTACAAGCTGTGGCCGGATAACCCTCATGGAAAACAAACCACTTGTGGTAATATTTCTCGACCAATTTTATGTCATTAGGAATATTGCATTTTTTTTTATTTGCAATTTTTTACAATCAATCAATTATTCATATAGAAACTTTTTTAATACTTCAGCGCTATTCATTTGGACTTGTTACAATTTTTTAGTAAATTCACTATATTTACGATGTATGTAAGAGATAACCCACAACCACTTTCTCCTGTGATTCTGAGACGTAGGGATATGTTAGTGGAACGGATAAAGGTTGATGCTGCCTGCACTCTCAGGGAGCAGGAATGGGTATCAAAAGTGTCACCTGCCATAGGTAGTTAAGGGGAGAGGAGGGGAGGTGTTTGCATAAAACCCCCCACAGTATTCGCCCCTGTCCGTCTATTACCTGTGTGTACCCGCTTATCTGCAGTGGTGGCGCGGTGTGATGGTGGATTTAAGCTGGCGGGTACGGCATCCTCACCTCCCCTGCCCAGCCCAAGTGACATCCCTAGAGGCTTGTTCTCTCACATATATCTTAAAATTTTGATTAAAAAGCTAACGTAGTGAATTCAAGTGACCTAGGTAACGTGAATTTCTTAAGCTTTTGTTTGACCTTCCTTAATAAAACTATATCTTCACTTTTAGTGAATCATAAATTCATAACGCCCTATTGAATTAAAAAAAAATTATGCCCCAACAAATTGCACAATGATTCTATTAAGCTTTGTAAACAATACCCCCCTTATTCATTTCATTTTCTTCTATTCGAAATTTTCTCAGAGATTTTTGAACAAACATAAACTAAAATGAATGGCGGAAGAATTTGTATTGCTTATTCACGATTTTTAGCTTTAAAAATGCTATACGACATTTCATTGTTATTTTCTTACCTAGTCTCTCATTAGAGTGTTATTTTTTTTTCCCCTATGTATGATCTCGTAAAGGTTGGAGCAGACTTGACTGAAGGCGAAGCACGGGTGTTGGCAGAGTATGGGTGGACGCCGAATACTGGCTTGGGTACAATGCTGAATTATTGTGATAGGGTTGTTCATGACCGGAAGAACGAGATGAACAGCTCAGAGTGGAGGTCGAAAATTGGGAAGCAGCTCATGAATGGATATAATGGTGGCAATATTGTTTCTAAAAATCTTTTAAATAAGTCGGAAGAAGATCAATATTTGCAGGAGGATGAGGATGTGGATGTGGATGTGGATGTGGATGTGAAGCTTGAACAATGAAGATTTCACCATCTAGCAGCACTAATAGTAATCGTAATGATTCCATTTTTTTTTTTAAGTATAGGAATAGGGATAGCCTAATTTTAGCATCCTTTGGTTGCGGAAGCAAAGACGAGTAAGAGTGATTTTACTTCATTATTAGGCACTTTTCAATTTGTTATTTATTATATTTGAGGTTTTCACTTGGCAAAATCATATTACGATTCAAAATAAGAAAAATGATGTGGATAGTGGAAGCCTCAATTCCATGATAGTTACGTTGTAGAATCGGGTAGGATTGTGTGTAATTAGTATATTGATAATTATAGAGATTTCGCTCATCTGATAGTCTCTCAACATTATACTATACAAATTGTACCAAAGTTGTTATGTAGACCTGTTTATTCAAGTTATTTTAGGATCTTAAGATCCTCGAGGGGGCGTTTGTTTCGCGCATGGGTATGGGTTTGGAATCGGGAATCATACCTGGGTGGTATGGGGTTGGA
>JAOWBH010186812.1:0-18319 GCA_028566215.1 Silene coronaria
TACCTCTAAGCATACTCCAACAAGCTAGTCGCACCCGACTCGATTCCGTCTCGCGAAACCGTCTCAACCTATGATAATGCATAATAACTATCATAATTCATTCCATACTAATATACTACCCAAAACCCATCTATGTTACTCACTAATTATCCACTAATCTAATTAAAATAACTAATTATTAAGATATACAAAAACCCCCAAAAGTTAGGGTTAAGAAGGGGATGAAAAGCTTACTTACAATGGTGGGTAGATGATGAATTAGGGTGACAAATGCTCCATTCCAAGCTTAGAACCCAAGGGAAGTGTTTTGGTGTGTTTGTAGAGAGAAGGGAAGAAGATTAGAGAAGAGAGGAAGAAGATAAGAATGAATGGATAAGGGGAAATCTGAAAATAAATCCCGTGTTCTGACCGCCTGCCACTCGGCCGAGTGACCGAGTCACTCGACCGAGTGCACTCACTCGGTCGAGTACGAAGTACTCGGCCGAGTGCTTCCCTTACTCGGCCGAGTACTATGTACTCGGCCGAGTGCACTCACTCGGTCCCCCAATTCAGCTCATACTCGGCTTGATACGGTACTCGGTTGGTCCAATTACTCTCGTATAAGGTTTATCGGGTTCCTCATTAAGCCTGATGATCACCTCACTAATCCCAATTAACATAATAAATCCTCTTACTAATACTGAGTATTACATTCATTCACCTGACAGAAAAAGAAGATCAGACAAAGAATGAGGGATTACGGAGACCGAAGGGCGAGCAAAAGGAAACTCACCGTTAACCCATTGACTCGAGAACAAATTAATCAACTTACCATTACCAATCTTCAACAAACAGCGGGTGCATAAGCGTCGGTCGCACGAAAAATGCCGGACCATAGAAAAGTAGGTTAAGAAGTACGAGATTTAGCACATGGTATAGGTAAATCCATTCCATACTTAGGGACAAAATATTTGGCAACCAAGCTTGACGGTTGGGGAAGACGCCAACATTTTTTTAGAAGAGAGGCCTGACTTAAAAGATAAGTAGTTTTTATACCAAGGACACCAATATCCCTAGGTGCTTGCAAACATCACGAGAAATTCAATGGATAGAATGATGCTTCATATATTTGCGCTCCCAGAAAGCGGATATCAAAGAGTCGATTTTCCGACAAATTTCGAGACGGAGAGCGAAAACAGTCATTAAATGATTAAATGTGGCTAGTAAAATTACAGCGATGACGATAAGCTTACAAGGTTGACTAAGCACTCCGTAGATTTCAGTTTGGGAATAGAGGTCATATGTGATTTGAAATCATCTGGCGCATTATCATTTTCACGTCTCTACCAAATAAGACACAAAGTCACAAACCTAAACCTTTACTCCCTCTGTATCGCCCTCATCTCGTCACGCTCCTTTGATATTTTAGTGTTATCATGTAAACTTTGCGATTTTAGGACTTGTAAATTATACAATCATCGACATTATCGTTATCATGTAATATTAAGTAGACAAAACCTTTTCTTTAGTGGTATGAAAGACACGAAATGAACTGAATTGTCTTTTGAGACTGTCGAGACCACTAACTCATTATGTATTTAAACTATTTTGGAACCGAGTTATTCGGAACTGGATCTGATTCCTCAAAAGTCATAATTTTCAAACTGAATTTGAAATCCGGAGCGAATATCCGATTATTCACGGCCTAACTGGAAGAAGGCCAGCAAGCTATCTAAGCTTTGACCCCCGTTAGTACGCAGCTTGCAGACGTTTCACGTTTGTGAGCAGGAGTGTCTGGAATTCTGGAAACGTATCAACAGTGAGAACCATCAGTTTCAACTTCCCATCAACACACTCATCAAAACCTTCTTCCTTCAACTTGACAACTCTCTCTTCATTTCCATATTCTTCTCAATTACTCCTTCTAAATCATCCATGATCCCTCCTTCCCTTCACCATGTCGTGGCGTAGAACTTACGCTCATTTTTCCCGCCATTTCCACCTCGCCCAATCCCCTCCTATTTGCCGATTACCGTTACGGTTTGGATTATCGGCTCGGCGATACTCGAATGGCGGAGAAAAGAGTTTCGCCGCGCTTTGGGGAAACGGTGATTACGGCCGGTTAGGCCTCGGCGGCCTCGATTCTCAATGGCGCCCCGTCGTCTGCTCCGCCTTTCGCGCTGCTGATTCGCTTCGCTCCCTCGCTTGTGGCGGCGCTCACACTCTTTTTCTCACAGGTTTATTATATTTATTCATCAATGTAATTTACTGCTTGATTGTTGAGCTATTGTTAATTGATTATGTTTGCAGGAGAAAGGTTTAATCGTTTGAGACGATAGAAAAGTTTAGCTATACTTTATCACAAATTCTCATGTGTGACGGATAAAAATCTGTCACAAGCTTCTTTATGTTGAGGAACATTTCCATTAGTGTTCTAGACTTCTATGTTTGATGACTTTAGTTTTGATATTAGTTCGGCATTGGTGGTTATATTGAGGTGTATGTAGACAATTTCGCGATTTTTATCTAGCAACTACGGTGTACATTGCAGTATGACGCATAAACATGCCATGCTTATTGCTTAGGCTACAGATGTGGCAAGAATTTTGAAACCAAAGCCTGCAAGTTTAGATTCGCTGAATACGAGTGAACCTTAATCTTGATGATCATACAAAAGTAAAGTAATTTGAACTTTATCATCTGTGGCTAGTTCACTTCAATAGCTGGTCTCTGCCAAAATTTGCTAAAGATAAACTTCAATGAAGGTTTTTATTTATTTATTTTTTTTTTTTTTTTTGCAATTTCCGTTTGGTTGTCATATACAAATAAGCTCGTGAGTATTGTTACAAGCTCAACTTGATATTTGTGAGTTATGATGATTCTTATATATGTATACAATTATGTTAGTGTTACAAGGTTGGGAGGATTTCATTTGCTTTTAGTTATCATATGGCAGAATCTGGACGTGTGTATGCTTCTGGACTCAATGATTTTGGACAACTCGGGATTTCTGATGATTTGAATTACACAATGGTATGCTGCTGAGTGTTTTTGTATGCTCAAGAAACGGAAAGCATGTCTTGTGTTTGTTTCTGGTCTTTTGTGTCCATTCATCGATAAGATAATGAGATCCGTTGCTTTACTGATATGAAACGTTGCAAATGGTCTTGTTAGTATCATGGTAATCTTTATGTTCGAGTTGTTATGCAAGATGGTGTTGTTTTACATAATTACATCTGATTGCGGTGATCGAGGAGCTAAGGCCTGTCCAACCGGTGCTTTGGAGCTTAGTTTAAAGAGGCGCGAGGCGCAAGGCGAAGGCGCGCGCCTTTTAGACGAAAGGCGCCTTATTTTTGGAACATTATTTCATTTCCCAAATAAAATTTTGGGCAACAATACCCTTTTTAGGAGTTTTCATGTTGATTAACATCTAAAGGTGTAAAATTTAGGAATAATGGGGAAAAGAAAAGGCATATCAAAGTTTTAGAAATACGCTAAGTGAGCCTTATCTATAAGGCGCGCCAAGGCATTTTGGATAGTGCTTCATCCAAGGCGCGTCTTAGGCGCAATCGAGGCGTACCTTTTCTAACTAAGCTTTGGAGCCAAGGGTCTAGGTGGAAAGGATCGGAATTTTTTGGTGATGCGTAAGTGCGTAACTCTGGCTGTGTTCGTTTTGTTATGCTGGAGAGGAATCCTTGTATGACGTGAACTTCTTGACTCTTGATTATAACATGTAACTTTCTCTGCCTCTATGGCAGCAAGAAGAGGCACCCCTAGCATAGTTATTACTTAACTTTTGGAGAGGATATTCTATCATCCTTTTTTGAGAGTATTTATTATCATTTATTCGATTTTCTCGAACATATTAAAGAAGGGATGTGTACATGAAGATCTTTACCTTATATAACTAAAAAGGGAAACAAAACCACATTATTAGGTATTTGTTCGACCAATTAGCCTTGGTGACTTTTGCGTAAATGAGGTCACTAGGTTGAGTTTTCCTATGCTTGACATTCGTTCAGTGCTGGGCCTTGAAGGAACTATAGAAGGGGCAGATTGAGGTACCGTGAGTACACTCAGGACTATTAGTGTTGTATGCTCTAAGGTTTTTCATGGTTGGCATATAGTAAGCTGGCAGTAGATTTTGAAGCCCATTAATTACTCTTGATATGTTAGAATTTAAGTACTCAAGCCTTGTTTATGCATTGAAAATTTTCTAATTTTGTTTTTCACTACTGTGGTAAATATATGTAAAAAATCCAAATTAATTCTTACTTGAGCGTCTAATTCCTTTTTAGGAGCCAACGTTAGTTCTAGGAATTGAGAAACAGATCAAACATATTTCAGCGGGCTACTCTCACTCCTGTGCCATAACAAGTAAGGTTCTTGAGACTTTTGATGATCTTTCATTTCTAATTATATAATCTCCACACCTTGTTTGTTCTTTATAACTTCTTGTAAAGCTATGGCGGGTGACTTGAAGACTTATCTTCTTTCGGTGTAAGAACAATGGGCGCTTCTTGTCCCAAACTACAAATTACCCTTATTTAGATTAATTGTGCCAGTTTGTATTTGTTTTTCCTTAGGGATTCTTGTCCTTATAATTCCTTACAGCTTTTCTAATGTATGCTCCAAGGGCACACATTAAAATCTATATGATTAATGATTCACAAGATTATCTATCTTAAATCTTATGCAAGCTTTGATGTTTGATAAAAAAAATCCATATTATATACTCCCTCCATACCACTAAGTTCTTCCCTATTTTTATTCCAATGTGAGGAATATAATATTCAAATGGGAAGAACACTTTGGAGGGAGTATAAATTTATCACCACCTTATCTGTTGACTGAGCTAATTCAGGCTTTGTTCAGAAACTAATTTGGTAAACTATTCAACTTTAGGATGAATGAGTTGATTACTTCCCAATTGACCGCTTATGTTCAAAAGTTTGTATACCTCATATGTTTAAGGGCTTCATGGTTCTTACTTCTAACTTCTGGATGGTTTTCTGTACGATGCAGCGGATGGGGAACTGTACATGTGGGGAAAGAACACTAATGGACAGCTTGGGCTTGGCAAGAGTAACAGTCTATCATATGACTATTATTAGCTTTTATGATATTATTATTTGTTGATTAATTCATCATTCATACTTAGTTCATGCTGTCTTCTCTCTTGAGTGCAAAATTCCTGATTTGCTTCTTTTTATTTGGGAGTATAATTCTTTTACTACAAGGGTGAGTGCAATAAAAAAAATCATTTCAAAATGATTTGGGGTTGGTTAGAATGATAGTCGGACGAATTTTTCACTGTGAAAGGCAAACAATAAAAGTAATAATATCACAGTTCACAAAGAACAATGGAAGAGTCAAAGAAAGAGAAGTAAGCGGAGAAAAAAAATATTCACTTCAATTTTTTCATTATTTCCCATTTTTCAAAGTTCCCCTTGCATAAATTCACAAATGGGGCTAAATGGAAAACATGGAAGGAGTATATAAAACAAAAGAAGATACGTGTAAAGTGGAATCCTAAATACGAGGATACAAAAATAAATTTCAGAAAGCTCGTATGAAAGTGGTCTGATGGAGATGAAGATGAGAAACTACTTCTATGAATCATGAACCATCATTTTATTTTTTATCGATCTAAACCCTTTATTTTTATCTTAATTAACTCATTATTTAAGTGATCTTTCTAGCATGGCCAGACATACAATGTAACATATGCGTCTTGCCACTTTCAGCTATAATTGTGACATTGTTTCATGACCAACGCTCTGTGCCTTGTAATAGAGCACTAATAAGCAGTCTGATTTGAAGTTATTTTGGGGTCTCTATTGTGGGGACATGTTATCTAAATTGTGATATGGCCTACAATTTGACGTTCGATCAGAAATTTGACAAAATATTGTACTGCCTGAATAGCAAGTGCTAAACTCAGTTTCGGTTTCATTATGGCTGAAAGCAAATTTTAACGTGGTTTGCGTCCTTGAAACTTGTCTGGTGCTGCTCCTTTTTTTTATTGTTCTTGTTGTTTAGTTACGGGAAGACCGAAACAAACATGGATAAGGGTGATTGAAAACGATATGGATATTTTGGGGATTAGTGAGAATATGGCGATGGAGAGGGCACTCTAGAGAGGAAAAATTCATGTTGAAGATGTTTGAGTTTTTTATTTTATTTTATTTTTGATTTGATTTGATTTTTATATTTTTAAATTTTTTGTTTCTTACTTTTTACCTTTATAACTTACAAGAATAATTTCTCTTTGATTTATACTCCTTGTTTTTTGTTTTCATAAACCTATTTTAGTGCTTTAATTTCTATTTTCACAACGTTGTTACCTTACTTTATTTTTACAACGTAGTTGTTTTGATCGTCTATTTTATTTTATTGTACTTTTGTTTACTTAGCTTTCGCCATTTTGCTGGTTTCAAATCTAAACGGATTGATTCATGTTAATTGACTCCAAATCATGTTGAGACCAAGGCTGAGTTGTTGTGGTTGTGGTTGTGATTGTGGTATTGTTCTACTGCCATTGCTGAATTATTGACATGGCCTTGCTTTCCCAAAGGACATGTTTTTCCTTGTCAGAAGTGTGGTCTATTTAAGGCTACACCTGCAGAAACAGCTAAGCGCCAATGTCAATATAACTTGTGGAGTTGAGATTGTCTACAAGAGAGGACCTAGGTGGGGGTGGGTTCATAGTGTTTATGAAAAGATGTAATTTCTCACTAGGGTTTTGAACATGCTCCTCCTGTTGGTAGTGAGCTGATTGAACCACAGTTTCTATTTAGTTTATAGTTAGTCTTTTATGAGATTGTTATAATTTGATTATGAATATGTGAACTGGGACATTCGTATGTATGAATACAAAGGTCGCATATAAGGGCTTGTTTTTCGTTTAACAATTGTATAACCATCACGCAATTATTAATAAGATAAAAGAAGTATGAATAAGACATTTTTCGTCATTTTCACACATGGCCAGCCTAACATGTCAGAGACGGCCATGCTTGTAATAGACTGTCGTAACTTTTCTGACTGGCACATAACACGCTTTATAATCTCATTGTAAACGCGGTAACAATCAGCCCTGTAAAAGGTTATTTGTAGATCTATTGATTTTAAAGACGGAAGTATGTAAACCATACCCATGTAAAAATTGAATATCAATTCCTTCTATGTATTGCCTTTTTTTTTGGGTACACCCTTGTTCTTCCGTTCTTCGTCCGTCACTGGTTGCCTAATATGAACCGTCCTAATGAATGCTACTAGGAGGTAGAACAAGTAAAAAGTGGATAAAGAGAGACCAAATAGGCATAGTCTGATATTGAATAAATCGAAACTGTGAGATGTGTTTATATGAAGAGGTCGGTAATGTACAAACTTTGCTAGCAGTTCGTTAGGGAGAAGTTGATTGTTTATCTCTTATTTACATAGTAACTTTATCTATGAATGCTATCAGCTTATTCTATTGTTATTGTTCATTTCCAATATGTATCTGTCAGGTGCACCAAGTGTAATCTCGAGACCATTAAAAGTTGCATGTTTGAGTGGAATCAACATTGAAATGGCTGCTTTAGCTTCAGAGCATTCCATTGCTGTCACTGGTATGATGGTATCTCCTCTTATGTTATTTTTTTAAATATTAAGTAGTAACTACTAACTATATTAGTTTATTTAAAGAATTATGTTGACCTGAAGTTGCTATTTTTCTTTGGTTGAAAGATGAAGGTGTTACCTTGAGCTGGGGAGAAGGAAGCTCTGGTAGACTAGGTCATGACCGTCAATCAAGCTTGTTAGGCTTTCTAAGCAGTGGATGGTATTGTTTCTGCTCCATATGAAATGCTTTGAATTCTTATACTTCTGTTTTCCATCATATGTTATTGCAAATGTTTGGTGCATCTTCAGTTCCTTACAGCCATTAGAGCTTAAACAGCAAAGTTCAGGATACTTAGTTTTTTGCTTTGTTAATTTAATATACAGCATCCCTATAGCCACTGTGGTGTTGGCCTATTCTTTGGACACAAAAATGATAGGGGGTAGAGGACTAGAGAAGCCCTTTAATTTGAATGACAAGAATGACGTAAAGGAAGAGGCTGTGTGCGAGAACCCGTTGATGAATATAACTGAAGGGGTGGAAGTATCTCCCTTAAAATATTTCATCTTGAAACGGGAAATGATTATTAAAGATTTAAGGAGACAGTCAGACAGGTTAATGGTTCTCGTCTGGCCTCAATGCCAAATGTATGAAACCCCCTCATATTTTCTTGGTTTTAGGCTGTGTTACCCCGACTCTCCTCTGACTGACACGTGTCGAGTGTCGGATACGGCTATTTTCTGTGAAATTTCAATTTTTTAGTCTAAAATTAAGTGTAAATGTCGTATCGTTGTCGGACACGCGACACGACAGCTTAGTGAAGTGTCGGAGTAACATAGGTTTTAAGAGGTGGGAGGTGCGCCTCATAGAATCTAGGCATACTTTTTAAACAAATTTGTATTTTTAAGATAATGTTTTGTGCAATATTTATCGTTTTTTGGAATTTGAAGAGGGTTAACATGTAACGAAGTAAAAGCTTGGGATTAATGCTCCAAAGAGAAGGGAGTAAGAAAGGAACCAGAAGAGAAAGAAAAAATATTGAAATTGCATAGTAGTGTGTCTTGCTGGCTCCGTCTTGTCTATAAGGCGCACCGAGGTATTTTGTCTAGTGCCTCACTGAAACCTTAGGTTTGAGTGTGCCGAAGTACCTTTTTCAACTACGGCTATTTCTTTCCCTATTTCCACTATTTAAGCAAAAGGATAGCTATAAGTAGCAAATGGGCTGGTGGTTTGTGGTCGATGTTCCTGAGCAAGCGTTTGGAGATAGTGCTGGGGTAGGGTAGCTTTAAGCTGACCAAATTGGAATAAGTTTTTGAGGGTTTGGACTTGTAGCTATGGAGTATTTTCTTACACATAGTGTTTACCTTTTAAGTAATGCTTGAGTATTTCTCAGTGGGTTTTACAGTCCTGGCAATTTAGGGTCTGAGTCATGATCAAGATCGTGGTGAAGGATGAGAGTCATGGATTCATGATACGAATCTTGCTTATTTCCCTGAATCAGGGTCAGAGTTGCCTGTAGTGCAGGTTTAAGGCAAATAAGTTTAGGGTAGTTTAGGGTGGTATGGGCCTTGACCAGCACATTACCCACCTTTAGTGCCTCGGGGTAGCTATATGTGGCTTAGTGGGGTTACTACTGATAATATCTTGTCAAAACTGGCGTGGTTTGTTCATTTATTGAATATTATTCAAGGTTTTGAGTTCAAGTAATTTTTCGGGTTTGTTTATCCTTGTATGTCGCGGTCTTAATTTTTTCCTCCAAAATACGATTTTTTGGGGTAACAAGGTTGAGAATTTTCGACCAAGTAATATCTGTGCACATAGTGTGCTGTGAACTTACTGAATTTGATGGTTCAGAGTAATGATAGCAAAATGGTAAGTGGTAACAGATAAGCAGTTCAGACCAACTTTGCTTGTATCCAGGTGGTATTCGTTAGTAAAAAACACTGGGAAACGTTACATGCCAGCTGCTGACAACTTGACAATGTTGTCATATAATTTCAAGCCTTCGTGTGTTATTTCATATATAATGTTCTTATTGCAGTGAATTCACACCAAGGGTCATCAAGAGACTTGATGGTATCAAGGTATATCTTTCTGACCTTTTGAACAAACTTTGTTCATTAAATCAGTGTAACCACATTTCTAAATCTGATACTTTTATATCAGGTCAAAATGGTTGCTGCGGGCTTGTTGCATTCAGCTTGCGTTGATGGTATTTTTGTGGCCTTTTTTATGGATAATTATTTAGATATTTCAATTTTCATGCGAAATTGGTTTTAATTTTTTTTAATCCTCATTTTGAACAGAAAATGGCAACGTCTTCGTCTTTGGTGAGAGAGCAATGGAAAAGCTTGTGAGTTTCTGGTGATTAAAACGGATTTTGTGTATATACTTGAATTGTTGACTTGCTAAAGATACTTGTTAGCCTTGGCTAATTGAACTATCATCTGCAGAGCTTTGGGTCAAACAACAGAACAGGGCCATCACTTTTAATGGATTTGCCAGTTTCCGAAGAAATTGCATGCGGTGGTTACCACACTTGTATCATAACTGGTAATTCTTGATCTCTTCTGCATTTTCAATGAAAATACTTTTGTTGGTATTTTGACAAAGCCTCTGTTTAAAAGTCTTATATAAAATATTTTTGAGGAAAGAATGTGGAAATTATCTTGACTATGAGGATAATGTGCACGTGATTGTCAAGGACTCGAGGCTGTTGCACAGTAACTTTGATAGTGCACAAGATCAACGTGTCTCTTTATCAAGCCTCTTATCTAGGATCACAAAAACTATAGACATGACTGGTGACCTTCCGAAGGTTGCAGACGTGTAAGTTGGGAATGATGTCCAAATTGTAGTCTCTCATCCTTGCAAAGTCAGAGTAAGACGTGGTTGACAGATCCTTCGTTTCGACCTGACTGTATGCCTTCTTAAGGCTGCAGGCGTGGAAGGTAGTAATGATGTCCAATATGGAGAGTCTCTAGTCCTTTGCAAAGTCAAAGAATAAGTTGTGGTAGACAGATCCTTTGTTTCATAGGCACAAGCAACCACGGTGAAATTTGAAAATGTTTTCATGAACGATGTTCTACTTGTATCGTTCCGGAATGTTGTTCATGTAAAGAGCTTGATTTAGATTGATGGTCCATCTTACAAATAGTCTTTGCAAGCTTGCAGCTGCTATTATGCCTGGTCCGTATACTGAGGATCGGAAGCTCTGTGTATCTAACTATCTATGATTAGCACTGTCTGCTGATTTTTCAATTTTTTTGCTGACAGTCATCTTCAATGGGTAGTCGTTTTCATAGGGTGTAAAGTCATAACAAATTGAATAAACTGTAGTATTTGTCCCTTTTATGTATGCAAGACTATTCAATCCCCCTTATGGGGTTTTATAACTAAATAGAAGTGTGTTTATGCAGTAGAGCTTTACATAACCCTATTTGTTCAACCATTGGGCTAATCACTAGAATGTAAGAAAACTAATAGACGTAGAAAAATTGTTGTTTTATGTACATTTTATCATGAACATGCCCTACTCCAAAAGTAACTAATTTGCTTATTATGGAGTTTACCTGGTCGCATCAACTAATTTATAGTTTTTGTTGCTTTTTCTTTTTTGCGAAGGTAATAAAGAGTTATACACATTGGGTTCAAATGAAAATGGCTGCCTTGGTATTGGGTATGCTTCTCTTGATTGTTAGATATACTAGTCAATAGCTTGGCACAAATGTTTATGATGATATGTAGCCTCTAATTGACATTATGCTCTTTGTCTATTTTTAAGCTACACAGATGTCAGTCAATCCCCTCAGAGAGTTGAAGGTCCTTTTTTAAGGCAGCCAGTTAGTAAGGTTTGTTCTAGATGTTGGAATTTAATGTTTTTTCTTGAGTTCACATGTCAATTGTCAGCTTAGGGAGAGCGTAGTTGAATAAAATTTACTCTTGTAGCATCCAGTATTTGATACTTCATTGATGTTGGATGTGTTCTCAGGTTTCTTGCGGCTGGAAGCACACAGCGGCTATTTCTGGTGTGTTTTGCTGCAGAATCTCGTCCTTGTAATCTCAACTTTTTTCCTACAAGAAAATAAATTTAGTGTTGAACATTACTGAGTTTGTGCTTTTTGTACTCCACCAAAACAATTTGTTCATTGCTCACGTGTTTCTCCTCCTGTATCACAAGAAAAATGGATAAAAGGAGGAAAGTAGTGCTAAACTGGGAGTGAGGGGTAGAAGTGAGAAAAGGATGATAATAGCTAAACAATAAAGGGGTAACAGTTACCAGTCTCCCACACCCCCTTTTCCACCCTTCATGACCACCAATTTCTTTCTCTCCCCCTTTGTCTTGAGCTGTATTACCCAGTAACAATTGCCCCTATCCCAAGCAAGTCTACTGTGCTGTCTCACTCTAATTTTTCATGGACCTGATGATTTTGTAATTCTATTTTCTTCAGATGGTTGTGTTTTCACATGGGGATGGGGAGGTTCTCATGGGACTTTCTCTGCAGATGGACAGTCTTCTGGAGGGCAACTGGTATATTCTTGGCTGTTGTCTCATGTTTCCCTTTTTCTTTCAAGTTTGTATTCTTGTGGTGATTATTGCTGCCTTTTGACCTTTTGGAATTCAAATGCTAGAATTTTTATTATTCTCAATGCAATTATGAATTATCTTTTATCGTCTCCCAAGATGTTTCGATGCGTGCAATAGCATGTGTGGACTTGTGGTGGACGGTCATTCAGCATGGTGCTGAAAGCAGCTGAAGTTTGGCTTTAAAGTTAGTGCTGTCATTTGACGTGGATATACCTTAGTTAGATTAGGTGGCTATATATTCCATTCAGCAGCTAAAGTTTGGTGTTAAGCTTTGGCAAGGACTTGTGTATTTGTGTATCCCTCTCAACCAACACTGTATCTTCGACCAATACATCACTCTCCCTTTGCCCCACGGTGCCCTTTATTACTGATACACTGATAATGCTATTGCGTGTATTTTTTTAACAACCGCCCCAAAATCATCAACGGTCTACCTAAAACAGTAGAGTTCTTTTTGACCAGGCATTCGGACTTTTGTCCCACCAGTCTATAATTTTGGCTATTTGATTTAGGGAACTCTTTTTTTTTTATTCGTCAATGTGTGGGGGACTTTTTATTCGGTCTTCGTGAATTTTGACTGCTCGTTGCCTCTTCCCACTCTTATATTTTCATTAGCATGATTGACTTCTTACTATTTAGTTTCCTCTCCCTCCATAATTATGCTCTTGATAAATGTCTACTTAAGTAGTACTGGAGACAGCTGCAGGCTAACTACTGCATAACATGTGTAATAAAGTGAAAAAGGAGAATTGGATACAACTTCGATAACTTCAAACTGTTTACATCTAGCTTGAAAAACGTAGAGTTCACCCTTATAATTTTTAATCAAATTTTGTAGGGATGCATCGGTATAATGCTGAGTTTAAAAGTTTGCCAAAGCAGCATATGCTTTAAGGATATGACAACTATGTTTTCTACAAAATGGAACTAGGCACCCTTTGTTATTATTAACAATTCCTATCAAAAAAGAAGTTTGAAAGGCTTGCTGGCCATTCCTATTCTCTAGTTCAGAATAATATCCAGAGATTTTCGGATATTTAACAGCTTCTATAATTTCATGATCTCACATGTTTCAGTTTTCTTCTAACTGCAGGGCCATGGAACTGATGTTGACTATGTTGAGCCAGCTTTGGTTGATTTTGGAAGCAATGTGAAGGCACTGGAGGTGTCATGTGGATTTAATCACACTGGTGCCATACTCGAGTACATATAATTTCAACAAGTATATTTTGTCACTTGGGAGTAGGTATTTCGAAAGCTTTTATGAGCTGCCCGAGGTACTCCACTGTTTACTATTGTTATAAATTAATCCATTTATTTTACTTCTCAGAGATCATTAACAAATTAATCACATGAAACACAAAATAGTCATTTGAATTGTGTCTAGATTCTAGAGTGTCATACTTATCTGGAGATATCTGTTGTCTGTAAATATACCTTGTGTCTCTATAGACTACAGTCACTGAAATATGTATTTCTTACAAAATTGTTATATATAGAATAAAACCAAGGCTCACACATTTGCCAACATGATTTTGGCTTAAATCAAGTTTGGACTTGGGATTATAGGACCCTTTGCGAGTTGCGATCACCTCTGGGATCTTCTTATTATTTTCATAAGAACATATATTTGATAATTTTAAGGGTCATGTTCATATTAACCACATCTACTTTTGAATTTTATACTGTATTCAATTTCTTCTGTCTTGAGGTTCTTTGTTTAATGTTTGTTCAGCTTTCAAGATTTATATCTGGAGTAGTTTTTTTTATGTTTCTTCGAACTTCCATCATGGCTGTATTATGTAGGGTGCTGATGCGTTTGTTTCATTACGGGGTAGATTATAATAGATGAACTTTTGATTTGTAGAGAACAAAATCATGTACTGTGTTCCTTAGACCATTCCTTATGTTACTGAGACTCATAGACACGGTGTCGGGAATCGTCAGACACTTCGTTTTAAATTTAAGCAACACGTGAATTTGTCCAAATAAGTGTCTTGACAGTTATCATACACGGAGGCAACATTGCTACTTTTCTAAGGTTGATCGTTTACTGATGCCCCCCGTGAATCCTTCTTGTATTGGCTGCTTCAGGGATTGTTTCATGCTAGCATAATGTTCTTTGGCTGTTTAGATCCATTGTTTCCGTACTGGATTTAACTTTTGTCATTGCAGTGGGACAATGTTTAAATTTGAAATTAGTTGCGTGAAATTTGTGAATTGAGGATACTGAAGAGCTGCAAACCCAAAAATGGGACGATGAAGTTTTTGTATTGCTTTTGGTGTAGAGCAGTAGCTGACAAGAGCTTCAGACTTTCAGAGATGGTGTTAATACACAGAGGTTTTTGAATGACTAGTGTTAATATACTTGTTGGTATTAGTCACGGGCTTAAGCTCGATTAAAGGAGGAGAGCCGTGATTAATATATGGCAGCCAGTGTAAAAAGGTTGTACGTCAAGTTTAATGAAAATAAGAGGTGGAGGTAGGAACTACATTAGGTCAGAAAGTTGTTAGAGAATTATTTGTCCAAGTAATCCTGTATTTGAAGTAATCAAGTAAGATTGATTTGAAGTGGAAGACTGACATGGTATATATATGATTCTGAAATGGCTTATACTTTGAGGGTAGTTATTCAGGACATCTTACATGACTAGTTGCCATTGAATGTTAAAAATTTGAATAGGTATTTGGCAAGATGAGTTTGTTAAGTTTGGTATGTAGTCAAATGAAGGGATTTTTAGATAAATGAGGTGATTAGAGAGAATGTGAGAATATTTGCTAAATAAATATAAGATGGAAAATTGACTAAGATAATAGATATTAAGTGAGGTCCCATCTAAAAAGCTAGAAGAATGAGAATGAGAATGAGAATTGATTTGATTGTTAAGGGTAAGCACCAGGATGAATGAGTAAAAGTGAGCAAAAACATGGGAGTTTTCTTCCTGGGTAAAGAGTTTGGTGCTCAACCTTGCTCTAAGAGAAAAGCATAATTGCAGCTAAAATTTTGGGTTTTTAACCTTTTAGGTATTGAAGGAGATAATCTTTTGTTTTAAACTCTATAAGTTGAACGTATCTTTGGAAATTGCTTCTTTAGTTGCCGATTTTTGGGTCCAACTTTCTTCTTTCATGGTAGTGAAGTATACTCATTATTTTCATGAGGTCAATAAAGTAGCCGACGGCCATTTTGGAGCATTCATGTCCTTTTTTGTCAAAATAATTTTGAAATAATTTTAATTATTTATCTTTGTTGTCAAAATAATTTTGAGCTTTAATAAGTTAGTTGAGCTTTAATTATTTGTTTATCTTTAATAATTTTTGAAATAATTTTAATTTTGAACTTTTATATAAGTTAGTTGAGCTTTAATTATTTGTTTATCTTTAATAATTTTTTAAATAATTTTAATTTTGAACTTTTATATAAGTTAGTTGAGCTTTAATTATTTGTTTATCTTTTTTGTCAAATAATTTTGAAATGATTCCTTCTTGTTGGTATACCACAAGATGGAGATGAACCTCACTAGCAAACGGGTCAACCAGATCATACTTTAGGTTGGCTCAGTTCGTCTTTATAAGAATTTAGGTTTGATAGGGTCGGTTTGGTTCATTTTTGGGTGTATTATTAAGCTATTTAGGTATAACAATCAGTTTTTAACAATAAACATTAAGGTTAGATGACTTAGATCATATAGAGTCTGGTTAATTTGGGTTTGGGTCAAGTTCGGATCCTCAGTTCCGGTGTCAGGGCGGGTGTAGGTCGTACTCAGAGCCTTGTGCAAGCATTTGAGGTAATGTATTAATGATATAGATATTGATTGAATTTTAACAACTATATCAACCATGAGCCTATACTTTGTCACGATATTAGAATGTGCATGTTTGATTTCACTCGGAATAAATTAATTGGACTGCATTAGTGAAATTGAGGGAATGTGTAGTATGATTTTGAACAAGTGTTGAAAGACATTATTTTTTTTTAAAAAAAAAATGAAAGTGACATATGGTCCAGAGGTTGGAGTGTAACGGACATGTGGTGTAATGTTTGATGAAATAAATAGGAAGATGTACAAAGTATTGACAAGTCCATGTTGATTGCTCCAGTCACTGATATACAGACTACAGCAATTCAGTTGTGCAGTGTAAAATGATAGGCACCTGTTTTCCAATTTCGACCTTGATAAAGTATATCACCATAACTCACATCTATTCAATTTTTGACTCTTGACCTTTTCTTTATTATAATATTATATTACATGAATGAATATGAATATGAATAGGGCCCACTTTATAAATATAAACTGGTTATCTTACCCAAAGTCAATTTATGGTGACTTGTGACTTCACATTTTTTAGTTTGGCCAAAGGTCCTTTGATAGTGAATTGTGTGCAAGTGGGGTGATGTATTCATTTAGTATGCTCATCTTTATGGCCAAATTCAAATAGAATGCAATTGGCATCTATCACTTTCTTCACACAGGGTGCTTGTTTAGTTGAGAATTAGGGATGTCAATGGGGCGGGTATAAGTGAGTACCGCCCCGCACCCGCTCCAGTTGGGGCGGGCGGGCATGGGTAGAGTTTTCGCGGGTGGTGGGCGGTTACAGGTACAAAAATCCTACCTGCCTTGGGTGATGGGGCGGGAATGAATTTTACGTCATACCCGCCATATACCCGCCTACCTACCAATTATGAAAAATAATTATATATATTGTTGTGACTTTCGATAATGTTCTTTATTAATTTTATTGAAATTTTAAATTAGAAATATAAAAATGTGAATTTACGGATATTTCTAATGATTAAACTACATTTTTTTTCAAAAGGTAATGAGAAAAAATAAGGCATAGTTAGTGGTGGGTTAATGGGACGGGTGCGGGTCTAGATTTTCACCCCGTGGGGCGGGTATGGGTATGGAAACTTGTACCCGCCACGGGTGGTGGGGCGGGTACGGGTGTGAGAATTACTTGGTGGGTACGGGTACGGGGGAGCCAATACCGCCACCGCCCCGCCCCAATGACATCCCTAGTAACATCAGCTTCAATGTCCGTTTTCTTTAAGTCTCATACATCTCGTTGTTTTGAACTCTCTACCTCTTGTTGTGACACCACACCCTACCGAGGAACCTTTAGCAAGGCCTTCCTTGATAGACTAAGGTCTCACCATCTCGGTTTCCCGAGGAAGTAAGCATCATAATAACCATTATGAAACATTTATTATACATCTTACGAATATTATAGCGGAATAAAGAAGATTACAACTCGTCAACTAAAAACTGAAATAAAACATGAGAGACAACTCTAGAGACTCCTCCATTGAAGTCAGCTATACACGATCACTCAATCCAATCCCCAATCCGGCCAGCAGTGTAGATACCTGAAAGTCAGACTGCTCAAAATTTGCCGGCAATATCAAATGAATCACAGCAGGACACAATAAGAAGGAAAACACAGAACAACTACCACACGTCAGTACATCATACAACAAGCCAATACCGATAGAGGAACACATACAATACAACCGACACCCAACTCCGCCAACATTGCAACCACCAACTGGATAACCCATCGCAACAGGTTATCCGCACCGCCAGTGGGGGACCGCATCCAATCCTCACCTAACCCCCGCTCAACGCATGAGCGAACCCTGTTCCTTAATGTGCACATCCCCCTCGTGATGGGAGTCATGAAGGGCGAATCATGGCGTGAGACCGTCTCCCAACGGCCCCACAAACAACAACACAACAAACACCAACAACCATCGCATCAGCACCGTCACAACGTCATCAAGATCATCCAATCCAGCAATATCATCAACATGGCACAATCAACATAAAAACCACAAAACAGTAATGACAACTATGCAGGGTAAACCTGTTGGGGATTGTGTCCTCCAATATTAGTGCGAGTAACACTTATAAAACTCAAGGTTCACGAGGGTACACTATTGTGTTTGTGTTTTAATCAGTTGATCCACGTTTGACAGTAACGGTTGGCTTGCTAGATAAGTTTGACGTTTATTGCCATACGGGACGTATGACGGTGGTCAACTGGTCCCTAAAAGTCACACCTATAGGACGAGTTCGGGAGACGTGGCTACTTGAATAAAGTTGAACCATGTTGATGCCCTAAATTGACTAAGCGGTTAGTCGATA
>JAOWBH010186922.1:0-28323 GCA_028566215.1 Silene coronaria
TATAAATAGCTCAATACTTGTAATTATAATTTATGCAATTCTCAACAATAAAAACCGTTCTCATAATTCTCTCTATTCTATTATCATTCACTCGTAAAAATTACATACGAACTAATATTCTAATTTGACTACGAGTGTCAATGCATTAAAATTTTATACTAATACTTGCAAAACCGTATAAAATTCACTTTTATTTTACGAGTTTGTATAAGACAATATCTATAATCACTTTTCAACTTTTAATCCTTTTAGTTTATGGATCTGTTTTACACAATATTTGTATAATTATTATCATGGTGGAAGAATCGATATTCGCGATTCGATATCCGGTGTGCAGGTTTATTACGAGGTTGTGATTCAATATCGTGCGTATAGTATTCATTACAATGTTTTAAAAATGTCGAAGGTTTTTTTAACCAGGTACGTAAAATAAAGGATTCAATATCCAACTTTTCTTCTTAAAAACTTGTCAATTGTTATCAAATCACATTAACACCCATGAAAATTTTAGTAATCAATATCAAGAGCATTACCAGATTACCTTACTATCTCAATAACTCTCATAATTTGCGAGGTAAAGGGGGTTGGTCCTAGTATGCCTAGCTACCCTTGTGTTAGTAGCACTAAGAGGCCATTTTGAAAAATGACCCACGACCAAATTTCTGTGATCATGAAAACAAAATCCTCAACAAAAGCAATAATTCACCAAGGGCCCCTAATAAGGGGAAATGAAAACATAATTTGAAAAACAATAACACCATATATAACCAAAATCAAGATGCATTACCAACTGAATTTGGAGTTGAAATTGACGATTTATTCACAATATATATAACTAAAGTTGTCAATCCATATTGTTGTTTAGATACAGGTAATAAGTAAATTGATCAAAGGAACAAAGGAGTACATAATAACGTAACATATGCAAAGAGCTTGGCATTTATAGATGGGTATCCCAGTAAGGCCAAAACAGAGAAGCATGATCATCTCCTGATAGGCTAAAGTGATTAGAATTGGCTGGCAGGTCCACGTCCTCGATTTTCGGGAAGACGTCTTGCGAGATATCAGAATGGTCTGCTTCAAAAGTGTAAGACGAGTCACCACCAGGTTCTGCAAAGGATGAAGAATGTACAGCATCCACATAGTTTGGGCTGTCCGAGTCAATCACATCACTCTTTGCAGAGTTTGGATCCTCCTGCTTGTTATACCCAAAGATCAATATGTGTTGATCTTCAATTTCTGAAGCAGATTTACCAAAAGGGTCTTGTTGAACTGCGTTTGATTGATTAAATAGGTTTGACTGTTCAGACTTCTCAGCATTGGTTCCGTGATCCTGCTCTTTCAATTGCAGCTTGTTTGTCAAGTGATCAACCTGATTTTATGACAAACATGCTCATTGAGTATTACGTAGTACTAGATACGGAGTATATTAGTTCATAGGATTGATGCAACGGGAACAACATATTCTTAGTTTCAAAACGACTTGGGGTCAGCTAACTAAAACTGACTACCAGTCACACAACATTATTGATTGATTGATATAACGTAATAAATATACTCCGTAAGTTCTATGGAAACAAGCTCCATAAAATCCTGCTGATAGAATAGATCCTTCTATGCTTTTATACCAGTTATCTATATAAGCTCATGCAAGAAGGTGAGAAAACCCGACACTCATACAGCAATATACTAAGCATGGCTAAAAAGAAAACGTAAACTATTGGATGAGCCCCCAGAGTGGTGGACCAATATGAGTTGAGTGAAGTATGTGACTAAGACGGAGGGGGTAACAAGTATACCTCGGCTTTGAGGTTCACCTTCTCTTTAAGGAGACTTTCATAGTCAGATTTCAGGCTAATATAACTAGCTTGAAGAGTATCAAAATCCTTCTCCATTTGCGTAGTTTTCCACCTTGCCCTACGATTTTGGAACCAAATGGCAACTTGTCGAGGCTGCAACCCTATTTCCTTGGCAAGCTGAACTTTCCTCTCCGGTTCAAGCTTGTTCTCCGTCCCAAAGCTCTTCTCCAAAAACTCCACTTGCTCACTGTTTAATCGCCTCTTTTTCTCCGGCTGGTGCAAGTATTCCACAAAATCATAGTCTCCATTCTCCTCCTGATCGTATGTGTAAAAGAACGGTCTCTGCGACCTCTTTCCTCCTCCACACACATCTTCAAAGCTAACCATCAAACTTGAGCCTAGTATACACACAAGATCACCACAACATAAAAAAAAAATGGGAGACAATCTTACACAATCTCATAACATGCAAATAAACAGACATTATATTACACTGGATCATCATAACATAAAATAATGGGAGAGACAATCTTACATTTTTATAAAAGAAAACTTGTGATCTAATTCAAGTCAAACACACTAAAAGGAGTGCAGAGTTCTTAAATCCACATTGATTATGGTATATGTCAATAAGAAACCAAACCAAGTTTCCCCCACATACCCTACTTAATATGAAACCAATACCGAGTATAAATTCTTATTTGAGACGGTTGTAACCATGAAACCGGTCTAAAATAAACCATATAACCGGTCAGTAATGATGATTAATTAGTGCTAAAGGTACATATTTGGATCCGTTTCAAGCTTACAACGGTTTTAAGAGAGACTTAAACAATCACCCAAGGCTAATTATGATCAAAATCAAGTACAAGTTACCCAATTAAGTTAGGGTAACCTAGATTGCCCAACTCCCCCCAAAAAAGGACTGAATCTAATCATATAGATACCAAAACAATGGAGTGAGTGACAATTATAAAAGTTCAAGTTGACTTAACTTAATTAATCTTATATACCATCAAACATATAATTAACACAACTTACAAAACAATTCATAAACCAACTAACAAGTACACATTGCTTGTGAGTTGTGACAGTCACGAGTAAGACTTGCTTTTTAACATTATTGAAATCGGGTGTGACTTGTGAGGCGTTACAAACTCGTGACGGTCACAAGTGAGAATTTATGAAGCAGATGATACAAAAGAAGAGATACCCGTAAAAGAAGAAGAAGACCCAGAAAGGAAACAAGGTTCAAGAGGACGAGAAGCCATTAAAATAAGGTCAACAAAGCTTTATAACAACACCATATATAATTGAAATCAAATGTATAATAATGGTAGAAATGGTGTAAGATGGATTTTTGAAGAGGGTAAGTGAAAAGATTAAAGCTTGTGACGGAAAAAACTGGTGATTATGAGTTGAGTGATGTGTGATTGAGATGTGTGTGATCTTCTTCTATTGACAACACCCATCATTACACTTTGTGTTTTGAGAAGATTTTGAGGTTTTTGTTTTGGGAATTTTGGGAAGATGGTTTGAGAGGTAGGGTGAAAGGTTGATGGATTTTTTGATGAAATGATGCAAGAAATGGAATAATGGAAATGGAATGGGAGGGAAAATTGATCGGGGTGTGGGATTGGGGGAGGGTTAGAGATGGGAGTGGGCCGCGTCGTGCTTGGGGTAGGCACGATTTTTTTTGCTCAAACTTCGGTCAAGGTACGGCACAAGCTCATAACGTGTCGTATTGTGCTGGGTCGCGTCAATCCTGTGTCGTGTTAAAATAGGCCATGGGTCCTGCCGAAGCGTGCCCACTTCCATATTATTGTGTAATGTCAAAAGGATGTTGACAGACTTGAGGTTAGGAATGTTTTTAAGGTAGGACGAGGGGTGATTAAACATTTGGATCGAGTCGGGTCTGGACTTGGCAGGGTTTGGCTAGGCGGACTTGGATCAGGCCCAGGATAGGTCAACATAGGTTGTCGGGTCTCCTGGAGGTGGGCCCGAATAAGCCCACAATAGTGTAGGGATGGGTCGGTTGGATTTGCTCAACCAAGACCCGACCCTATTTTTACCGGACCAGATAAAAAACGACTCGAGGGCAGTTCACGTCGACCCGAATGTTTGATACTTTGTCCACCCGGTAGGAAAGGGTAGGAAAGACTGGTCGTGGTGTGATTCTTGTTCTCAATTTTGCCATTGTTTACCGTCTTACCTGGCGGTACTAAAATTCGATTTATGCTAGAATGGTTTTAGGTTTGATGTCCTCTTGTATTATATAAATCGAGCTAATTTTGTGACGAGTTAAATTTGATCGTCATTTCAAGTCAAGGTGCAATGTTGTGGGCACGGGAGAAAAGATGATTAAAAGTGAAGTTAGACCCTGTATTTTGGACTTAATTTCAATTCTTATATAAGTTCAGTTCAATTAAGGTCGACTCGGTTCAATTTAGTTCAAATCAATACAAGTTTGTATTGCTTATAAGTTCACTTCAAATCAGCTAAGCTAATATCATCCTGAAAACAATAGATGATTAAAAATGGAGTTAGACCCTCTTTCATGAATCATAGTTTTCGGTCCAACCACAAACCACATCTAAAAATACGGGTTTGTCCATTCGAAAACCGAAATTTTTAGTAGTAGACCTCAATCAACCTACATATTTTTTTCGATTTTCGATCCGCCCGGTCCGGTTGGACTGATGCTCACCATCGTAGACTTGTAGACGTTGTAGTCACCCCTCTCTGCTGAATTTCGTATTTTTGCCGCACAACCGTCTCTCACACGCCCAAATTTGCGTTTTTTTTGAGATATTATACGTGGTAACCTCGTTTTTTTTCTACATGGTAACCTCGTTTTTAACAAAAACGCCTTTGACTACTCATAACTCACGATTACGAGTTCCGAAAGTGGCGATTTTTTTTCCAAAATTGACCGGCTTTACGAGATATTTGATCTGAAAAAAAAATTGCTAGTTTTTGAATTCGTGGCAAGAATTACGGCCAGTCAAACTTTAAACTTTGACCGACCGTACCTTTTTGTGGCGAGTTCCAAATGCGACATTTTTTTTTTAAATTGTCCGCGTTTATGATATACTCCGTATTTAATTTGAAAAAATTGTCGCTTTCGAGACTCGTAGTTGTGCACGGGATTACCACGTAAAATTACCCGTTTGTTTTTTATGTGGAAAATAATGCAAACTTGTTCATGAGAAACGTTATTAATACACTATAACACCAGTTAATTCAAATATGTTGTTTCTTTAGAACTCTTCAATTCATCTTCACTGATTACCATTCATTTGAAGGTCGTTTAATAATTATGGGTAGTTTATCTAAATCTCTTCAATTCGTTTTCAGAAACCCAGTTCCTTCAGACCCATCAATTTACATGAACTTAATTCAAATGTGTATAGACACAAGAGCTAGTTTAGAAGGTCGTTTGATTCACAAATATCTCTTCTGTAATGGGTTGGATTCAAACATGACTTTAAATACCAAAATGATCATATTCTATGGTAAAATTGGCGACATGGGTAGTGCACGTAAAGTGTTTGATGAAATGCCTGAACGAAATATCGTGTCTTGGACTGCTTTATTATCTGGGTATTCCAAAAATGGGGGTTTTAAAGATGCCCTGATGATTTTTTCGGAGATGCGTCGATCGGGGATTAAGGGAAATCAGTTTACTTATGGTAGTGCATTGAGGGCATGTACTAAGTTGATGTGTTTAAGGAGTGGGATGCAAATTCAGGGGTGTTTGCAGAAGAGTAGGTTTGCTGGGAATGTGTTTGTGGAAAGTGCATTGGTGGATATGCATTCGAAATGTGGGAATATCGAGGATGCGAGTTGTGTGTTTCGGTTGATGTCTGAGAGGGATTTGATTTGTTGGAATACTATGATTGGTGGATATTTAGCTCAGGGCTTTGTGAATGATTCATTTTGTATGTTTCAGTCAATGCTGAGAGAAGGTGAGCTTGGTGTTATCGCTGTGACACTGTCGTATTGCTTATAATCAATTGGTACTTGATGTTGTCGTAATATCCTGTTTATTATGCACTTGTTACTGTTAGATTTAAACAGCGGCGTAAGGGTTAGTAATGCATTCGAATGTGAGACTGTCTTTATACTTTTGACATTGCTATTGTGAAACTGATATGTTTTTCTCTGATGTTTCCTAGGTATGACACCAGATTGCTTTACTTTTGGAAGTTTATTGGCTGCTTGTGCTCAAAGAATCCATCTTCCTAGGGTCAGGCAACTACATTGCTTAATCTTGCAACATGGTTATGAATCGAATCAACTGTTAAGCAGACTTTTAGTTGATGCATACACAAAATGTGGCAGCATCAAGTGTGCTTACAATGTATTCAAGTGTGTGACGGTGAAGGATGTAATGCTGTACACAGCTATGATTGCTGGATTTGCACGTGAAAGTCGCCATTACATAGATGCTTTTCATATCTTTCTTCAATTATATCGAAGTGGCGGGGCACTGGATGATTATATATTTTGCACTGTGCTCAGTATTTGTGCCAATTCATCTTCGTTGGAGTTCGGAAGGCAAGTTCATGGTCTTGGCTATAAGTGTGTAGCAATGTATGATATTTCTATGGGCAATGTTCTCATTGACATGTACGCCAAATGTGGACAGCTTGAAGAAGCGAACCGTGCTTTTGACAGTATGGGGGAGAAGAATGTAGTTTCATGGTCATCTATAATTGATGGATATGCCAAACATGGTAATGGACACAAGGCAATGACATTGTATAGTATGATGGAAAAGGAAGGCCTCAAGCCAAATGATGTTACGTTCTTGTCTCTTTTGTTTGCTTGTAGCCACGCGGGATTGACCCAGGAAGGGTTGAATGCCTTTACTACTATGATTGAGAAGCACAACATCTCCCCATCCAAAAAGCACTATTCATGCATGATAGATATTCTTGCACGAGGAGGTCATTTAGAGGAAGCTTTAAGTTTAATGCAGAAGATGAATATTCAGCCAAGCCCCTCTCTTTTGGGCGCAATTGCTGGTGCCTCCAATCTCTATGGAGATGTATCCTCGGCCAAAATAGCAGCTAAGAAACTTTCTGACCTTGATGCTGAAGATCCTGCTAATTATGTTGCTCTGGCCAGTTTATATGCTACTTCTGGTTCGTGGGATAAATCTTATAGTATGCACAAATTAATCGGGAATAAAAACTTGAGGAAGACTCCTGGCTACAGCCTTGTACCATTCCATGGGGAGCATACAAGACTTCTGCAGAGTTGAAAACAATTTCAGATTAGATGGCTTGTTTTAGAATACTTGATGATATATTATGTTACTCAGACTCGGGTACCGGTGTTGCACATGGATAACTTATTTACCCAACTGTTGGAATCATCAGGACTCAATTTTCATACATGTCGAATCTCTCCACAAACGAGGAGAGTGCTAATACTGGCAAGGTTGGATGCATTTTCAGTATTTTTAATTATTTTATTTGAAGTATTTTGAGTTTTCTTATGTGACATCAAAATGATGTTTGAGGAATAAGAATCTAGAATCATAAACAATCTGAGTTGTCATGGGAGCATCCCTATCTTGTGTGGCTAGGAGAAGTGTCAATTCGGAAAGAATGGAAAACACATTCCTTATCATTTGTTGAGTGTCGTGTCGTGTCTGGCAAATGTGTGATCCTAGTGGTAAAAATTCGAACCAGCATAGTTGATAGGTTTGGAGTGGATCGTCTGTTGATTGGTGAAAATATTTATTCAAGGGATGCATTTTTACAGGAGTAAGTGCTTGAAAAATCATTAGGTAAATTCTTTATAATGGGAGTCCTTTGATTTTCAGAAAATTAGAGTTGCACACTTGCTCTTCTGCATTTATTGTCATTGCCTGTTTTGGGTGCCTGTTCTGTGTACTCCAATAGCATTGTCGATATTGTATATGATACCCGTAAATCTTTATAGTAGAGCAAGAGCTAGCTTTATAGATTTGTTTTGAGAATGCATTTTAATTTTAGAAAATGGGGGTAGAAGGTGCAAAAATGTTGCAATTCATCTGTGGTACCTGATCCAAAGTAGTTTGCATGAATAGGTAGCTTATGACCTGGCTACAAGTATCCAACACCTGTATTCAGCAGTAACCTTCGCAATATTAATTTTTGTGTAAATCTTACATATTCGCCTTTTAGAGAGCTATGAAATAAACACACGCATGATAAGATTTTCCTTTAGTTTGCCTACTTCGTTCTTGTTATTTCATGGAAGTTGGGACTACATGTCTAATGTGGAAATTCATTCATAGTTCCATTGACTTGCAGGAGGCAAGTAATATGCGCTGTGCAGATCCTTGCGTGAAAGTTTAATGTTTTTAAAAGTCTCATGCTATGGGCTAGTTCAGGGTTCAGGGTTGCAAACATGCAACTGAAGAGTCTTTTTCAGATCAGGCGAAGACGGTACAGCTAAAAGTGAGTTTCCTTGTAAACAAAATTTTCAGATGCGATGCAGTTTGTATGCAATTACTGTCCATATCCAAGTTGAGTAGTGCTTCTTATTAGTCCTTACTATTCTTGCATTGCATTATCAAATGGCTTAAGGTAATTCAGTCTAGAAGAGATTTTCGAATAATTTAAGTTCAAAATTATGAGGCTAAACCAAACGTGTTGAAGTTGTAGAGGCAGCTACAAGCTGCATTTACATGACTACATCTTGAACACTTTAAAGTGTCAAACTGAATAATTGGAAGGAACAAATTGAATCAAGCTTTATTAGATAACGACTTCTCGTAAAGCTTTGTGTATTGTGAATGTGATAAACCTGAATTGGTAAAGATTTTAAGTTAGCCTACAATCATTTACTCCAATAGAATTTCAAATAAGTGAACCTAGCTTGACTTTAGCTTATTTTGAATGTATGAGTTCAGTAGCAAGAGCTAGGATTTGAAGTGAGGGGACCTAAAATAGATCGAAATTTCAATGGAATGGAAGCAATATTTTTGTGAAATAGTCACTTAAAAAAAATTAACTAAAAATAATTCAGATTTGTCATTTTCAGGAAGGAGGCAGCCTCGGCTAACCCCCTCGTTCCACCAAGTGATTAGGGCTTCTATCGTATTTAGTCCTAATGTCCTATACCATAGTTGATTACCTTTTTTGAAGCTAGTATAGTTTCGCCATTTTTTTTTTAAAGTTTTTCTCGAAGATTTGCTTCTTTTTGTGACCATCTTCATTGTACAGAAGTTTTCTTGATTTCATAGAGACCTATGTTCTTGAATGCCTTACTATACTGTCTCCACCTCTTTACTAGGGATGTCAATAAGTCGGGGAGTGATAGAATCCTTGATACAGTTGATAGGGTATAGCCATATAGGCTCTCTGCACCCGCCTCACTACTAATCAAAACTGAAGTTTCCAAAGCAACATGCTTCCCAACTGGCAGAGATTGGAAATCTAATTCACAATTCCTACCTACTACCCATCTAAGTATCTAACCTATAACCATTTTTATCCCTATACAGTGCCGAGATGTTTGCAGTTTTATGTTGTAATCTAACTTTACAAAAAGATGTGTTTTTTTTTGAAAATAATGTATTACGCCCTTTGATTTGTTTGACATGTGCATGCAATATGAGCAGTGACAGAGTCATGACTCATGAGTCAAAGTTTAGGATAAAACAAATAATTTTTTTTGAGGGGGAGTGCGTTGTCGAACTATAGAGTAATTTAGAAAAATATTCGAGAGTTTTAACTAAAATATCATAATTTTTATTGCTTTAAGGAGAACTGCTAACCCCTTGAACTGTCTATTGAAATTAATTTAAACAAGCAGCTCATAAACAGGTACATTTATCATTATCTTTTGAAGTTGAATAAAAATAATTTGAAAAACGGTCTCATCTTGGAAAATTTATGCAATGTTTTGGTATAAAAATTTTTGGGATGATTATCCCTAATAGAGACTGATGATCTCAGACAAACCTTGTCATACTATTATACAGTTCCTGTATAATTTATCTCAAGATGGCTAATAAGATTTTGTTTACACACACAGTAAAATTATTTATAATTCTGTATTTTAACTACATATATACCCTAGATATTCAAGATGCTATTTGGCTATAACTCTATGTAAAGAAATTGTCCATAAAGTCGTAATAACCAATGAAAACTTTACCGCGGCTGCAATTTAGTATTTTATTAATGGAAGAGATTACATAGTCGATGCCCTAAAAGTGGGAAAAAGCTAGTAAAATAACTCAAAGTAAAAAAAAAGTGTAAAGAATGCTCTAAAATAGAGAAGAATTAAGGCTTTGTGGTGGGAAGTTGAATAGCATAAATGATGGAGAAAAGCGGTACTAGGAAAATCAGTACTGAATATTGATTGAAATGACTGATGAGGGAATGATTGTTCTAGAGGGATGTACAGCACTGTTAATGGCCCAAAATGGAGGATACAATACAGGGAACTTAATAAAAGTAGGGCTAGCACTGTAACACTGTACTAGTTCTGGGTTTGGTACTGATAACTGATAAATAACAACTAATGAGACGGGACAATAACAGCATTGTGTAAATGGTGTTTCCCATAGTCACAGGCCACTTACAAACTTCTTTGGAGTTTGGTTACTAGAACATTCTTCCTCTTGAGTCTTGTCGATGGTGTGTTTGTGTCTTACATGGAGAAACAAATACAAATACAACCTTAGTATATCACTTGCTTACGCTTCTTGGACCTGAAGTTCTTACTTTGGTGGTTTGTATGTAGCCATGTAGGTTCCCTTTCTTTTTATCAGAGTTGGTTGGTCTGAATGACAGCTCTCATATCTCATACAAGTGGTTATGGGTTTGATTCCTTAACCCTTGTGAATGAAAAAACCAAACTTGAGAGGAGTTACCCATTAAGTTGTCTTCATAACCCAGAAGGAGACTGCCCCAATTTTCAATAGGATAATCCTGGTCTACACCAAAAGTAAATTGGCTCTTTTTTTTGTACTTGGTTCAATTGTTATAGTGACCAATTGGTAACTTTGACAAAAAAAAAACATATGGGAATGTGAATGACGATGGATAACATCTAAAAGAAATGTGGGAAGACATTCCAATATTCCACGATGGAAAGAGTATATTGTTTGTTCAAATATTATGGTAAGGGTCTTATTTAAGTGGCTAAGTTATCTCTTTGATCAATCATCCATCCTGGAAAGCAATTTTGAGTTACATATTAGCTTAATTAATGCGGTGTTATAATAAAAACGAAAATTGAATGAGTTTAGCGGCAACAGTTTTAGCATTTTGAACTGTATTACTCACAATAGCAAATAAAATACCATTATTTTAAAATGGCCATTTTTTTTATTTTTTCCTTTTGAAGGTCCCTAAGAGACTTCATTAGATCAATACTTGTAGCATAGTTTGAAGAAGAAGTTTAGTGGTGCTGCCAATTTTTGTGGCTTGAAACGGGCTTATCACAAGAAGGAAAATTTTACTTGAGCAATGTTTTTGCAGGAGATGGAAATTCCCTTTCTGTTAATCAACTTTAAGATGGACGGCAATGCAAGAATAATGACCCAAATCTGATCAACTATTGGTGATCCTGTTCCATGTTAGTTATGGAACAGACTGATGTGGTTTGCATCCTTACTGTACTTTAGTCGGTGCATTTTGGAAATGATAGGTACCTTACTATGGCTTAGTTGTGATTGCTGTACAATAATTATTTTTAACTAAGTCGGCCACTAATCTTATGATCTTGATGATGGTTTTTTCACCTGAAATAGCACCTCCGAACGTAGTGATGTCCCCAAATCTGTTTCCATGACAATAATTATGATTTATAAATTGGTTTAATATGAGGGAGACTCAGAATTAGTAACTAAGCCCATACCATGATGCTGAGGAGCGTATCATATATACCATGATGCTATGCTCACTTTATGTGGTCATATTTCACATGTCCAAGATAGAAAGGAGCTAAGTGCCCTCCATTGGTGCAACTGCGCAACGGATTAACTAACAAACAGTGGCGGATCTTAGAAGGAGTAGGTGGTAGCCTGACTTCGGTATACGTAACATTTGGGTAATACATGCAATAGTTTGTGGCCTTTTATGTACAACCCGTGCATATGATGTAGAATGTAAACTAATTTCGATAATTCTATGTGTGGTTGAAAAATTTCAATAACCAAATTTAAAGCCAAAACACTATTTTGTAAATATTTTTTTTTCCTTGTGTGCTTTGTAAAATTATAAGAAAATAAGTCTCTCTCAAATTTAATGTGGTGAAAGATACAAGAACAGGGAATGGGGCAATGGCCATGGTGCTGCACCAAGCGGAATTTAACTTGCTAATCACGCAACCGATTGTTGTGCCCTAGAGTTCTTAGATCCATAGAAATGCAGCCAAATCTTTATCAAGTGAAAAAACAGTTAGTTGTGGTCCGAACAACAGAGGAAATTTGTCATCTAGAGAATGTCCTTGTAGTGATGATAACATTTCGAATATGAGGTGAAATAGGTCCTACCCACATGGAAGGGAAAAAAAAAACACATTATTTTAAATATCTTAATGTGACATCGTTAAATGTTTTTTGTGGGTATGTTGTGTACACTCTGGTTAGTTTTTGAATAGATGATTTAGCATATTAATAGTGTGAACATTATTCATTAGGTTGATGACCCCCTTATCTTTGATAAGTTGTAGAATATAGAGTATGAGATCACTTTAGCTAGGAATTAGGTCTTTTAAAATCGTCGATGACTTTTTGAGTTTACGACAATTTCCATACTGTCAGCGATTATGTTTTTTTCCAGGTGTTCTTTCAATGAACTATAGGAAAACTGGTTTGCGGGAGTGAAATATCCAACCAGGGATGAACTTGACGGGGAAAAGGTGTGATGGTGGGTTTGAACCTGTGGGTTATCCTGGAAACCAACGATAGAAACTAGTTTTGACGAGCTTGCGTGTGGGGGTTGTGTTTTGTGAATCTATAATCCGTCCCTGTTTATCTAAAGGTAATGACAGAAGGGTGTGTGTGTGTGTGTGTGTGTGTGTAAGGAGAGGTTTTCATATTGCCAGAAATCTAAGCCTTTTGCTGTTTTTTGTTTATAAATATTGAATGACGAGAAATTTGTTTATTTTTCCGCTCGATTTGTAAAGGTGTCTTTTCCAACCTAACCATCTTTCAAGAGGAGGATGAGCCACGTAGAATACTTGTACTTTGATGATTATCTTAACAGTTGCCTTGACTAAGTGGCCGGAGCACTACTTAAAAGGAATGTGTGAGGATGAGAACAATGTGAAAGTAGGTGATGAAAAAAACCAATGTAGGACATAGCATCAAACTCATACAGCCTATTAACTTGTAACCTGAAACTTTTTGAGGATTTTGTATCACATGGCCACTTGCATTTGTCCCTCCACACATTACATCCTGAAGCCTTTTGAGCATTTAATTTCACATACCCACAAGCCACAAGTAACAACCTAATTGAAAGTCGAAACTGTACTGTACAAGTATCTGCTCTTCTATTAGTCTATGGCCCATAGAATAATCGATAATCAAAGTGCTGAAAGAGGGCGTCTACGAAGCACAAAATCTCCTAACTTTTGTTTTACCCGTCCCAGGAACTTGTAAACTTTACATTGTTCTTAGTCAATTCACTTGAAATTCTCATTTCATTTCTTTGCCCATGCAACAATCTAACGTAGGGGGTATTTACTTGCATAACTAAACCAACTTATGACTATGAGCTCTTGAATTTTGTGTTTTGTCTAATCAGATTCATTATTTCTTTACTTAGTAAGCCAACTTATCCATAAATGGATAAAGTTCAGTTGATATGCTCCTCATTAGTGGTAAGATGTGATCTCCACTAGACAGCAACAATCATTAACTTTATGATTTCTGGTGTAAGAAGAGAACCTGTTTTTCTTTGCATGTCTCACACTAATAGCTATGTTACTTTGACACTTTATTTTGGTTGGATGTTATTTGTTAACACAACATTTCTTCCAACATGACATGGCATGTAGACACTTCAGTTAAACCGAAAACATGCATACTAGTCTGACACTTGCAGTCGAGTCTGGGTAAGATAGCTGACAGAGACTCCTTGAGATCAAACATTGGTCGAGCAAAAAGTTCCAAGGGAATGTCTAGTCATTTTCAAGGAAGTCTAGACCTTTCTCTGCGATTAATGACCTTCAGTATCACGCATTCACGCTACTATAAATTCTGAGTCACCCTGAGCCTGTGTTTACAGCAAGAAAAAAGAAAAAGCTATCTTAAATTTTTAGGGTTGTACTACATTTTTTTTGCAACCAGAAAAATGGTTGGTTTGCTGATCACTTGTCCTATACAAAACTGCAACTAATGTTTCTTGCTCTTTTTACTGACCTGGTGCATGAACTTGTTCAGGATGAAACACAACGGCTATGGAAATGGGAAGGCTATGTCGATTGGAGAAACAGACCTGCATTGAGGGGACATCATGGTGGAATTCTTGCAGCATTTTTTGTCTTAGGTTAGAGTTAAAAAAATCTATTCTCTCTACTCCTATCTTACATTATTTTATCGTGCGACTCCAGTCCATATGATAATGTATTGCCTACTATTTAGAGCACCTGAAAAAAAAAACTTGTCATTTTCGATGCCTTTTGCAAATTCTTGTATCAAATAACAGTTAACGTCGATATGGTAACCTTATATCCAGAGGCGGAGGCATTTTAAATGCAGGAGGTTCTTAAGACCTTCAAAAATTCTCACTTGTGACATGCACTATCCGTCACAAGGTAGAGACGGAGCGGATACATACCATATTATGTTAATATGGACACAAGTGGGTCACTTTGTGTGTTTGTTTTTCATATATTTTCTCATTTTAAGACTCTTTAACATGGTTACATTTCCAACTAAGTTGTTAACATTATAACATATACTCATATGCGACCATGTTTAAGCAATTTTGTTATCATTATAAGAGTCTTTCACTTTTAAAAGAAATAATGTTATTATGGTTACATTTAATATTAAGATGCTATCATTTTTACACAAATTACTTTCTTTGCATTGTGACTATCTGAGTTCATATATAAGACCATGTTTAAGCAATTTTGTTATCATTACAAGAGTCTTTCATTTGCAAAAGAAATGATTGTTATTATGATTACATTTAAGATTAAGATGCTATCATTTTACACAAATCACACTCTTTGCATTGTGACTATTTGAGTTTATATATGGGACCATTTTAAGACTATTCAATATGGTTACATTTTCAACTAAGCTGATAACATTATAACACATACTTATACGTGACCATGTTTATGCAATTTTGTCATCATTATAAGAAGAGTAAGAATTGTTTGCATGGCCTACTTATATCCATATTAACATAATATGGTAAATATTTGCTCCGTCTCTAGCTTAGCTTTGACAGATAGCGTCCATCACAAGGGAAATTGATGAACACTTATTACATGCATAATAGCAGCCTTAATAGAATCAATGAATAAATATCCTCCTGAAATCTGAATAACCAGATGTTTCTGTACAAGTCACTTGCTCAGTGTTGGGAAAACAATTACTATACAAAATCACAAACTTCAATGGTGTTCTGTATAATAAGAATGAGCTATCAGGAAAATAACGCGTGGTAAATTTAGGCAGTAACATTTCATCGATGCTGCTTAGCAAATGTTTTGAAACTTAACACGGCAATATACAGAGCAGCTTGTTATTATCTGCAAGTATGGTGGTGCAACAACCGAGGTTAGGCCACGCCGACCAATTACGAGATCATGATCAAATATCAGAATAATCCATTAATCTCTTCGTCTTTTTATATATATTGACTCCCGATTTTCAAGAAAGCGGTTTGACTTTCAGTTAAACAAAAAAGTACGTAGATATTTAAAACTAGAAGCAAATTTCATTTTCAAAAAACCAAATACTTCATAATATTATGTCATAGGTCGAGAAATATTTAAGAGAAAAGTGAACTTAATACTATTAAAGAACCACACTATAAAGAAGCAGTAAGACTGGGCTGTATCTCCACGACTCCACTTAGATGGCTTTTCCAACATTATATTACTTTTCAGGGTTGTTTCTAACAAATATATATGCGCCGAAAAGCAGGAATGGAGTTAAGAGAGTATACCATCACAGATTATTGATGCTGAACTCCAGCATTCCACGACAACCAGAACGTCGGCTATCTTCCAGAAACACGGTTTAAAAGAGCGCCGTTCCCATAAAAAGAATCGATATCCCAGTTCCCGGTTGCGGAAGAGAGGGTAGTCAGAGCAACCACAACAGATTTCATACTTGGACGTATTTGAGGGTTATCGTGAGTACATGCTTTTGCAAGCTCCGCTACCTACACCATAAACAATATCACTGCTTTCAGAATCACAAATCCCTGAAATTTATAAGTTTGTCATTGATGAAGTCTGTCAATCTTCTCACCTGACGGACTGACTCAAGAGGATAATCGTCACCAAGTCTAGGGTCAATTAGTTTGGTTATCTCATTCGGGTCAGGCTTACTGAGAACATCCTCGAACTGCACGAGTAACAATAATAAGATTATAAACTTTACAGAATCACGAGTACATTTCTGGGTTTTCATCATATGGCTTTGTCTGGACATGAGCCTAGGACACAAACTCAATACCTTTGGTAAACTAAATCTGCCCTTTTGTGGTAGACGTATGTGCTCATGGCAGTCACGGGTACCACATAAGAGACAATTGCTTAATTATCTGAATGTAAACTCTTAAGTTTATATTAAGGTGTGTAAACAATCAGTGCATTCCTTGGCGCAAATTTCATCTTGAGTCATGCAGAAACAGACGATACATGGTTTCAATACAACGTACAAGTGTATGACTGTGTTTATCCGACATCGTTCCGTGGAATAGGCAAGAGCCTTTGCAGCACTAGAGTAAAGTTGTTGGTTGCAGTGGATCTGAAACTCCTTTTTATACTTGTAATAATTGAATGTCACTCAATTACAGAATGACTAAGTCATTTACACACCCTCCAAAAAAACAGCTTTGAATAAGGGAAGAATCTCATACCAGATCAGCAAGACTTGTCAATTCAACAGCTGAGTTGCTTTGTTTAACTACAGCTTCTTTTGCTGATATGAGTTCATAAAGAACAACTCCAAATGCAAAAACATCTACTTTAGGGGTCACTTCACCGAATTGAGCATACCTGTATGCATCAAATAGTATGAGATCAGTGTTTTCCCACAGAATGACATGCATGAAAATCTGTATATGTTTCCAGCCACAATCAGAAATGATAAATCCACTAAATCCTCAAATATAACATTATTGTCCCTCTTCACTCATCTGATTTTTCACGCATCCAATCGAAATGAATGAAAGCAAACAGTACTACACTACTTACCCTACTGTGCAATAAATATTCCGACATCTAGAAAATGATAACTTTAACGAACATTCAGGGGCCGCCTTGGACACATAGTGGTATGGAACTATGGACTATGGAGTTGAAATTAGAAATCAAACCAAGGCGGTAAAGGGTTGAGCAAGTTTGTGGTACATTTTTTAGATGAATTAGGAACCAGATAAAAATTTATGATTACCTTTTCTTGAACAATTCACATAACACATAAATATAAATTTTATTAATTCGTAAATAGTGTCTTGTCAAAAAATAATTCAGCAAAAAACTCCAGCCATGATATTTTTACAATATAATATGGCAATTAATGTGATTTAAAAAAATATCCATTTATGTTCACCTAAAGAATTTAGAAATATACTCCATAGTTTCCAGACACAAAAAGAGAGGAGATTAAAGTACTAAATCCTAACATTATTGTCCATGGAACATCCTTCTTTGCCCATTCTGATTTTTCAAGCAACCGATCGAAAATGGTCGGAAACAAACAGCACTGGGGGAGGGGGGTACACATAGTGGTAGTGTTGTACAGAGTCGAAATTGGAAATCAAACTACGGTAGTATCGGGTTGAGCAAGTTGTATGGTTAATTTTTTGGATAAACTACGAATCAAACAAAAATTTATAGTTTTTTTTTTCAACAATTCATGACATAAATATAAATATATCAATATTATTAATTCTAAAACTCCAGCCATGACATTTTGGCAAAAATAAATGGTATTGAGGTAAAATTGAAATAAAACCCAGTTAAAATATTTTCACCAAAAAAAATTAGAAAAAATGAAACAAAATTTTACATTTAGAAGTTTTGACTTTCAGAGATGAGAAACTTGAGTGCTTTGCTGTTATTTTGATGGTTGGATGTTTTGTTTCTTAGATGGAGCCTGTGTTTGACTTAAATAGATTTTAAAATTGTAAGTATATGTAGGGGACAATAATAAATAATATGGTTACCAGATTTGTAACTCGACCGATTAGAATTACGCGATTCGCTCAAAATAGACCATAATCCGATGTAATTCGAATTCATGATTCGCGATTCGTTAGGCAATTAAGCGAATCCGGTAATGAGTCATATCTACCTCCCCATTTGGGAATCAAAACCACATGCACAAGAAGTTTCAGGTATGGCGTGCATCAAAACCAAATAATTGCAAAACAAACACGAGGTATAGGTTTGAACCATGTTAAACTAATACAGATACCAAGTTTGCATGCCCGAGTACTCCAAATGAAAGCCTATTTCAGTCAAGGGTAACTTGCCGCAAGATAATTATTCCGGGTTAGTTTGGCCTTTCAGGGGTAAATTAATTAACAAATAAAAAAACTACTTACTCTGGAGGCATGTATCCAAAAGTTCCCACAAGACGAGTTGGCAAAGTTCCATTTCCTACATCAGAAAGCTTAGCCAACCCAAAATCTGCAACCTGCACATTTGACATATCATATAATCAGACATAGACTCAGGAGTTTCTATCCAGAGCAGCTGTGGGCAGTGGCTGATCTAGGGTTCCGGGAACGGCAGTTCAATAAAAATAAAAATAAAAACTGTAGCTGAATCGGAATTTTTTTTGACTAAAATTCAAAATACTTTTCTCAAACGAAAAAAACAAAAAGTTAAATTATTATGATGTTACAATTGTGAACAACTTTTAAAAATATATGCATTGAAACATTTGACAGCGGAATTCAGCCAAAAAAAATGTATACAATATGCTATACCGAAATCAACAAGAAAAAAAGAGCAATTAATATGACACATACACTATAGCATGATCTACTGTATTTAGAAGTGAAAAAAACGAGGAAAAAAAGTCCATGTAAGAAATTAAGCAACAAATGAGTTGCATAGAAGGATTGAATTTTTGGCACTCTTAACATTAATACGTCAGACACCTTCTTGTGCACAATGACTTGTGTAAAAGCACAGTCAGCCAGTCAAAAAATGTCAAGCACAAGTTACAAACCTGCACATCCAATATTCCAATGTAAAAACAACACAGACATGCTACTGTTCCAAGCCGAATTATGATAGTGTATCCTATAGTTGTTTTATATCCGAATCATTGGGGATTCAACATACCCATTGAGCCCGCCCATGGCTGTGCCTGTGAGTCCAAGTGCAAGTCTCGGCTATTTTTAAACCATTATTTTGTATTTTTAACTTAATAAATCCAAACCAAATCACAGGACATATACAGTAAAGTGATATAAAGAGTTCCAGTAACAAAGCAATAGAATAGCCCACAAGAAATACCTTGGCTTGGAAATTATTGTTTATCAATATATTAGCAGGTTTGATATCACGGTGGATGTACAGAGGAACAGTGTGCTCATGAATGTATTCAAGACCTCTAGCTGTATCGAGAGCAATTTGTACCCTAGTTGACCATTGCAATGGATCTCTTCCTTAAATAATCAAACCACTATACATATAAGAATCAGCAAAACAAAAACAAAAAACACTGAAAACATTTTCCGAGAGAAAAACCACCTGAGCTGCGCAGATGTTGGCTTAAGTTCCCATTTTCAACGTGCTCGTAAACTAGAAACAGGGAATCCTCCACACAGTATCCCAGTAAGCGTACCTGCAACAAGTAGACCTCATTAAGATAGGGAATAGTTCTATTTTTGATCGACGGACATTTGAACATTTTGATCACCAGAGACTTAAGGTAAGCTTAAGTAGGAAAAAACCGTTGAATGGCAAGCCCTGAGCTAGAAGTTTCCTGACTACTAGAATCTCAAATGTCTCTCCACCTTTACTCACTTTTAAGAAGGTCGTTTCTAAAATGAATTTAAAACTTTCTCAGCAATATTAGTACTTTGTGATTACTATTGAAAAATAAGGACAAGGAGTGATATAATCTATGCAATTAATTTGCATCCAAAGACGTCTCACAGTTTTGAACTTGGTTTTTAATTAAAACCCCAGAGACTGAACAAAGCAGCACAAACTACAAAACCGATGAATTCACAGTGATCGTACGCAAGTTCTTCATAATAATCAATCAAAAAGTTCAAAAATTTCCAATGAATTAATTACATCTCTTATCGAGATTAAGGTCTTCAATTAGTCACCAGTAATCAGATCTTTAATATGAATACTGTACATAAAACTTTTCTCGAGAAATCTAACTAGACAAATTTTGAGGAAAATAACAATATTCAGAAGCATTATATCCCGCTTTAGTAATCATGAATAAAATGTCAACAATGAGTTTAATCAATAAAAACCTCAAAAAATTTATGTGCCAGTGAGGAAAATGTGATTTTAATATACAGTTCATTCAATGGAAAGCAGAGAACCTACCAGGTTTAAGTGATGAACATGAGTTAAGACCTTCAGTTCAGCAAAAAACTCCTTTGATGCTTGAATATCCATTTTCTTGATTGCTGCTTTCTGAAGATAAAAATTTATTTAAGTAAAATAAGTGAAGTATTTAGAGATCTTGGAGTGTCAGATAGTAGAGCTAATGGACTGAATACAGAAAGCCTTAAGAAAAAAAAAAAAAAAAAATCTTTACTGATCGGAATTGAAGGCAAGCTGTAACTAGTATTCACCCGCATGAAAAATAAGGACTACATGTCCATAGTCCACACCTACTTTTCTCTCCATCAGAATAATAAGTCATTGAATCAGGCATGGCTTGGAGTTAAAGTGTTATGAACAGCAGAAGGTATACTCTGTTATTCCTATCAATCATAATCTCATGAGTATTAGCCTTTATAACTCATTTAAGTTTAAACTTTTTTGTAATATACTACTAAGCACATTATACTACTGATAATCTTAGGAACCCAGTAACATCGAAACTCACTTGCAAGTGACGCCAGATAAATTGATAAATTGAAAGAGTTAAAAAGCCCAACCTGGATTACAGAAGTTACAAAGAGAAGCGGGGAAAAAAAAAGCCATGATGAACTAGACCTAAGGGGTGCCTTGAACTCTAAGTAAGGAACCTCAAAACTTATACAACATCTTTCATTCATCATTCATCTATCAGCTATGTTGCTCTACTTGACTACGAGTGTCCGACACTGGTAGTCTGGTACATACCCAAAACTCGGCCTGACTTAAATTTTTAGACACGGGGACCCTGTCCTAAGGATACGGTTGCCGGGACACTTTTTCAAAGCAAAAATACCCTTCTAAAATTTAAAATATTTCAATATTTTTAAGTTTAATGAAAAGAAGTTTGGCAAATAAGACTTAAATATAAGTTAAAATGCTTTATAATCTCTCTTCTTCTACTTTTCTGGTGGCAAGCCTCACTAGTTTAGCACTCTTGACAGAAGTGTCGAACTAACAAGTGTAGGGTATGGAATCCACACCCATATCCATGTCGTGTCATGTCGTGTCGACATGGGTACGGCTCTAGAAGTGGAGAGTAGAAGTATCATAGTTTATCGGTAATATGTCAGCTGTATTATGCTGCTCCATGATTGAGTTACCAGCTAAACTCTGAAAGTTACTTTTTCAAGTGACAAACATAGTCTCTCCTTCAAGATATGTTCGATAAATCCAACAATTTCTTTCTGAAATCTAGGTCTCGTCAAATTGGTTAGATAACATATTTAACCTTCATTCATGAGAAATGAGAACCATCTGTACAAACCTCGCCTCTAAGCTCTGCAAAGTAAACTATTCCGTATCCACCTTCACCAATTTTAAAGCTACTGTTGAAATTATCAGTTGCTTTCGCAAGCTCTTCATAAGAAAACTCCACCGATTTGTCAATATTTACGCCTGGAATATTAGTGGAAACTCCAGCTTGACCAATGGAACCTGCTTGTCCAACAGAAGTTCCTCTTCAAAACAAGGGCAATCATAAAACTATGATTACTCTAGCACCAAACTAACATTGAATTAGATCATTACCTGATAGCTGGCTTTCAGATTTCTCAGGAAGTAATGAAGCCTTGTTCATTTTCTTTCTTTTGATGCATCGAAGATACACCCAAACTGACAAGATTATTATAATAATTACTGCTGCTATACATATTCCAATAATTACTCCACTAGCAAGCCCTGCAGTAAATACGAAATATGTTAAATAAAAAGATTGGTTTCATGTTTCTGAGATGCACAAGAAGCTGGGGTAGAGGAAGGTAGGAAAAGAAAATAGGCAAATAAGTATAGGAGTAATCTAATTACCTGATCCTGAGGTGTTTCTGCCAAAAGTAGAAAGTGGAATATAAGTTCAACCATAACTAGCAAGAAAATACAAGTATAGCAACTGCTAAAAAGATCTTTCATGTTGGCAACAAGAGTTTACCTTGGAACAAGGGGTAGGTAGTTTCCACTTTCATCTGTAAAATTAATGTCAGGTCAAGGCTATTTCAGCATTTAGGGGGACAGTAAGAAATCAATTCCACAACAACAACAACACAATTACCCTAGTCCCTCAAGGACTCTCGCAAATTGCGGTTAGAAAGGTTGGTTGTATGCAGCCTTACCCTTTTGTTAGCAATGCAAAGAGGTGGTTTCCAGATGAGCCAAAAAGAAAACTGGGTCTAGAATTGCATCAGAATGACTACTAACAATGAAAATAATTGCAACTACTTTACTGAGCTATATTACTTCGACACTTCATATGAGCTCACGTACCCGTGTCCGACACTCGATCCTTGGACATTGGTATGACACTCAGACACTTCATTTTAGACCAAAAACTTGACAATTTTTCAAAAAATAGCAGTGTCCGACACTTGGATGCGCACCCGTGTGCGACACTTGGAGCTAAGTCTGAGTAATAAGAGTCATTTTGCTTTCTTCCATTATGATCCAGAATCAAAGAATAATCTCTATTGGATACTATACAGAAATAAAAACAGGGGCTCGTGAATGGTAGTTGTAGTGTAAGAGACAGTCACATTTGCATAAGCACATGATCATCAACAGAAAATGCGAATGAAGTACTAAGTGATTTGCAATAAATTTTATCAAATTAGATGCACATCTATTAAAGTCTTGAGAATCCAGAATTTGAAGGCACAAATCAAGAGGAAGTTCCAGTGAATACGTCTACTATATTTACTGTAGCTAATACTGATAATAATCAAATTCAATGTAGGTAGCACTGACTTGCACAATTCATTTTCCTCATGCGTTGGACATTTGGAACTTAGATATGGGCACAAAAGTACGAACACTGAGGGCGTTAAAAACACAAATCGCATTTACAGGTTCAGTTCACCAAATCAAAATGTCCAACTGGTTCCGTTCACAGAACCAATACTTTTAGAGTGAAACTGGTTCGGGTTCGGTTCACTATATTACATTATTTAGGAACTGAACTTAACCGATAACAGGACACCCAAATTCATTTGCTTCTTAAAAATGCTGACTTACTGAAGAGTTAAAAGACAAAACCAAAAAAGTCTAAATCTAAAACAACCCACATTTGCTTCCTTGCAGCCACAACCCACAAACTCAAAAAACAGATTTCCTTTATAGTTTCCCTCAATCACCATCTCCAGCCATCCCTCAATGGAACTCCATCAGACACTTGCAGCTTCAAATCAGGCCAAAAAAAGGCAAAATCATAATCATATTCTCTGATATATGCCAAGTCGGACAGTTAGAACATCATGACAGATAATCAACATAGAGTCGACAGGTCAAGGAAGGACACTTCTCGTGTACCACTATTCAACTTCTAAATTGTAGGGTTTTTCTTAAAAAAACAATTGTCTGGATTCCTACTATATACTCCCTCCGACCCAGACCAAAGGTAACACTTACTATAAACGGACGATCCAAACCAAAGGTAACATTCCTTAGTTGGCCCACAACATTACCAAGTTGTTCTTATACCCATTTGATATTTACACAAAATGTCATTACATGGCCCACATACCAACACACTATTAAACCCACAATTACATACCCCACCTATTTTTCCCTCTTTACCCCTCATTTTTCCACTTTTTCTTAAATTCTCCATTTTTTCCTATGTTACCTTTGGTCTGGGTTGGAGGGAGTATTTTATTAGATTATTATTATTATAATAATCTCTCCTATTCTACATAACCTTCCTCATTCACCATACTAACAAAATTTAAAGGAGTGAATATAGACCACACAAATACACTACCCCATTCACCATATCAATTCAGTTCAGTTCAGACGATTTCATTCCAAAAAAACAAGGCCTTAATCGAATTAAATTGAAATTAAGTTCAAAAGAATAGGGCTTACTTATATTTTAGGAAGGTGTATAGAAAAACATGGTTACTCAACGCACTATCGATTCCACTTGACACTTGACAAAGCTACAGCTCGAGTATTCAGATATCGATTCTCTTTACTCATTCAAATTTCTCATTATTTATTCTCAGTATCGACAACGATGATGGCGCGACTCATGTTGGGTAACGTTGTTCGCCTTTATTTTCATTTTCATTTTCGATGTCGATTTCATTCCTCTTTTGTTGTTCATGAAGATCCCCAATTGTTTCTCAAGTCTGTTAGAGAACAATGCCGTTTTGGGTTTTCTAGAGTTGATCTTCCCGTTTCCATATTTCATCAATTGTACTCTCTTCGCCCTCGTCCTTCTATTATCGTCTTCAATCAGCTGTTTACTGCCATGTCTAAGATTCAACCCCACCCCCCTTTCCCCACTGTCATTACCCTTTTTAGTCACCTTGAACTGTCCGGTCTCCGCCCCAATATGCATTCCATTGGTATTCTAGCCAAGGGTTATTCTTCCTTGGGCCGTGTCGATTTTGCCTTCTCTCTCCTTGGTAAGCGCCTTAAGCTTGGCTATTCACCTGATATTGTCATCATCAATACCTTACTCAATGGATTAATTCATTCTCATAAATTACGCCACGCTGTTCATTTCTTGGATAAAATCGTCAAGCTTCACATACATCCCGACCTTCATACTTACGGTTCTATGTTTAGAGGTATATGCCAATCTGGCGACAATGCTGGTGCTCTCAATTTGCTCCGAAATATGGAGTCCAAAACCCCTTTTAAGCCAGATGTTGTCATTTATAACACCATCATTGACAGCCTTTGTAAAGACCGTTTGCTACCTCAAGCCCTTGGCCTTTTCAAGGAGATGAAAGCCAAGTGCATTATTCCCAATGTCATAACATATAATACCTTAATTCGAGGGCTCTGTAGTTTAGGGCATTGGGATCATGCCAAGGAATTGTTAACTGAGATGTTGGACAACAACATTGCTCCTGGCGTTGACACCTACAACACCTTCATTGACAGTTACTGTAAAGAGGGAAATGTTTCAGAAGCAAGGGCTATTTTTGAATCCATGACTAAGAAAGGTGTGCACCCTAACATTATTACTTACAATGCTTTGTTGGATGGGTATTGTTTGCGTGGAGAGATGGAGGAGGCAGAAAAGCTTCTGGATATTATGGTGAAAGATGGTGTCATGCCTAATGATGTGACTTTCAATAGCTTGATAAATGGATATTGTAAGTCTAAAAAGATTGACAAAGCTTTGGAGATGTTCCGGGATATGCTTCTTAAAGGAACCCATATAACCCCTAATGTGTTCACCTATTCAACTCTTATAGATGCCTTGTGCAAGGATAAGAGACTCCAGCTTGCAGTCCCAACTTTGTAAAGATATGCAAGATCGAGGTGTGGCACCCAATGTGGTCACTTACAATGCATTGCTTGACGGCCTTTTAAGAAATGGACAGATTGATGAGGCGATCTCCATACGTAAAGAGATGGAGAATAATGGAGTGGCCCCTAATTTAATTACATATAATACTATAATTAATGGACTTTGTGAAGCTGGGCGACTAGTTGAAGCAGCGGAGGTGTTCTCTACTCTTGTTGCAAAGCGGTTGCAGCCAAATGTAACAACGTATACTATAATGATCAAAGTGCTATGTAGGCAAGGATTGTTAGGTAATGCAACCAAAATTTTAAAGGAGATGGCGGATAATGGATGTTCCCCAAATGAACGCACCTACAATACAATTCTTAAAGGATTTCTCAATGCTAATGATATTGCCATGGCTCTGGATCATCTTTACACCATGAGGAGCCAAGGATTTGTTGCTGATGCGGACACTTTTTCTCTATTTCTCGACTTACTCACTTCCCCTAATGTTACCGATACAGACAAAGCTTTACTTCAAAAGTATTAAAGGTATGTGGCTCATTGTTATTTTGATATTAATGTTTATGAATGGACTATAAGTCTATAACATATATTTTGCTCTACTTTGCTTAATGAATTTCTGAATTGGCTGATTAGTTTCTTCATAATCCTAAAGCTATGTTTTTTTTAATGTTCAACAAATATGTTTATATAAATTTTAATTCATTTTTGCATATTGAAACATAAGTATTTCATCAAATATACCAAGGGATTTCATTTCATCAAACATAATTATGCCCTTTCTCATATTTCATTTCAAAAAATATGATTGACAAACAGACGACTGTAAGTTGTTAAAGTGAATGAGATCAAGACAATAGCCATTCATAATAAACTCGGGTCTTAGTAATTTGACTTGCAGCCTTCCTATATTCTGCGCCCACCAAATATGAATATATGATACATGAGTGCCAGAATACTAGCAGCCACCAGTCCTTGGTTGTCTATTTTTTAGCGGTCATTATTGTAGTAGTTTATTTGGAAGCTCTTTCAGTTTAAGACAATATATGTTTATTGCCGTATGTTACTATGTTCAACTCAAATATACTGTGTTCAACTCAAATATACTGAAGGATTCTAATTTTGCAAATTTTTCTCATGTCTTTTTAAGACCATTGAAGCCTTTTATGTTCTTATGTCTATAAAGGGTTAGCAATGGTAGTCACTACTCTATTAAAGTATCTATGGGAAATTAAACTCGCGTGACTGCGTCAAGAGTGATTGGCGCTTTTTCCCTTAATGTATTATCTCCATATTTTTATTTATATAAATGCTTGAATAAAGCAGATAGCAAATTTATTTATGTCTAATTGTGGCTGATCCTTTTTCTTATATTAGTTGTTTTGAGTTACTTGGTCAGTGCCTTGATTGCTATTCTTGTTAGTCTTATTAGGTTGTGTAGGTCGCACACTCGCACCCAAATAACTGAATTGTACTTGCATATCCCATTTTTATAAGGCAAACATTATAACCATTTTCACCCAGATTTGACGTCTAACTTCTAGTAGCGGCTGTTACTAATATCTTGTTGCTGATGTTTGACACTTTGCTAAGCATGTGCTTATCGTATTTCAATGGCATAATTTAATTTTTTTTTTTTGCTACGATTCATTACCTAGTGAGACATGCTTCTTAATTTTGCGTATTGCTCAATGAATTTGTATTATCTTGTTTTGATTATTTCACATTTCCGAGTTTGTTCTTCATAGTGATCATACAACTTGTTAGCTAGGACTGTCATGTGTTGCATTTGTCGGGTTTCTACTGTCAGCTGTGAAGTTGGTGGTTTGATCAGGCTTAATAACAATGATAGGTTTCCCAAGTCTTGGATGATAAATTTATCATTTGTGGTATCATCTGGCTTCCTGGCCTAAGATAATGTGAGTTTCTACCACTTTAGTGGCAATTATGTAAAGATTTATAGCCATAAGCTTTTAGTTTGGCTGGTGAGTCTCATCATCATCATCGGATCCAATCACTGGTAAGTCACTTGTTTTAAGTTCTTTTGTGTGGCTAAACTTATTTTGCAGGGCCATACCTTTGTGAAGTTCCTCTTGTGCTCATACATCTCTAAAGCTTGTTAATTTTTAATGCTTTGAGAATGGAATTATGGAGGCTATAACATATTTTAAAACGTCCCTTTCATTAATTATTAAATGTCTTCTATTTCACTCTATTATCCTAAGACTCTGCCTTTACTTCTCTATTTTATCTTCTGTCAAATTATTTGTGCATTGAAGTTTTGATGATATGTTATGGCGCAACAATTGATGAACTTTGCTGATCATTGCTCATGTACTAAATATCAGGCGAAGAAAAAGAGAATGAATGGAACAACTAACAAGGTGTGATTTCCAAATAAACAAGGACAAACAAGTATAATGAGTGTTATTGTGTTAAGACAAATCAATGGTTTTTTGCTGCATACGGAAATAGAGTACAGTGTGGTGG
>JAOWBH010186923.1:0-18313 GCA_028566215.1 Silene coronaria
GGGGTATGCGGGGGTGAGGTAAAGTGACTTATTCCATTATCGATAAGGTGGTGGGTTAATTTTTGGAATTCGCCACCGTTATCGAAAAAGAAACGTCGAATGGGTTTTTTAAAAAATTTCTCAACTAGTGCTTTAAATCGAATAAATATTGTGGTTGTTTCGGATTTTTGTTTAAGAGGAAAAAGCCATATATATTTACTATAGTGGTCGACAAAAATAACGTAGTACTTGTATTTTTCACGAGATAGGACAGGACTTGTCCATAGGTCGAAAAAAATAAGATCGAGTGGTACGTCGGTTTTGAATGATGAGTTCGCAAACGGTAATTTAGTACTTTTGCTAATTAAACACGAATCGCAATACGAGTAATTTTTGAGACTGAATGGTAAATTTTTATTAATTGTTCTCATTACATCGTAAGTAGGGTGTCCTAATTTATGATGCCATGAGAGGTGAGATGAGCCCGGTTGAACGGAGTAGGCGATTTTGGGTGACGGACTCAGCTCGTACACGCCGTTCTTAGCCCGTCCATGGAGAAGGGTTGCTCCCGTCGTAATTGCCTTAACACAAAAATTAGAAGAGGTAAAAACAACGTAAGCGTTATTATCATTGCGCAATTGCGAAATAGAAATTATGTTTCGAGAAATTTGCGGAACATGAAGTACATTATTTAATTTAATTGAAGAGAAAGGTAGGATTAATGAACCTTTGTTAGCAATATTCAATCCGGAGCCATCTCCAATTAGGAGGTCATCACTGCCAAAATAGGGAGAGTGAAGGGCAAGGGTGTCGATGTCGAACGTGACATGGTTCGATGCACCACTGTCCAATAGATAATTGGGGTTTGGTGGTGCGGCAGATTGGGTCGTGGCAGTGTGGGCTTGAGGTGCCGCAGCAGCTTGGTGTTGACGGGTTGGTGGCTTGGGGAAGATGATTGTTGGAAAAAGGTTGCGAAATAGAGGACAGTCGGCAATGACGTGCCCAACTTCGCGGCACCACTGGCAGCGACCTTTAAAGGGTCGTGGGTTAGGAGTGGCGTTGGTGTTGAGTTGCTGGTTGTTAGTGTTTTCCGAGTAGGTATTGTAGCCACGAGATTGGTTGTGGCGATAACTCAGATTAGCAGTAGGTTGAAACGGGTCAGTTGTCAGGTTTTGTTTCATGAGAAGTTCGTGTTGTAGGAGCTTCTCGTGAAGGGTTCAAAGGTTATGGGGTTGTCGCTTGCCCTTACGGTGTCGATTACGGGTTTGAATTGGTTGTAATCGAGGCCGCGTAAAACCTTAGATATGACATCTTCGGGATCGAGAATTTTTCCCATTAATGCCAATTGATCAACACAAGCTTTAATGGCATGTATATATTCGGAGACGGTTTGATTAGCGGTTTTTTTTTACAAATGAATCAAATCGGTCTTTCAATTGTAAGATGTGGGTGCGAGATGGGTTGGCGTAAGTGTGTGAAAGCATGTCCCACGCCTCTTTCGAGGTGTTGGCGCGGACAATGAGGGCTTGGGTGGTGGCCGATAGGATACCCATTAGGGCGCCCAAAATGAGTCCGTCTTGCTTCATCCATGTGAAGTAAGCAAGATTCGGTTGTTCCGTTTTGTCAGCAGCAGTAATGGTTTTTGCCGGTGGTGGGTTTGTGCCGTCAAGAAAGCCGAGAAGGCTTAGGCCAAACATTATGTGAGTCAACTGAAAACGCTAAGCGGTGTAGTTGACGGAGGTTAGTATGACGCAGTGATTTAGGTTTAGTGAGGTGAGAGGTTTGGTGGAATCGTGTGGGTTGGGTACTTGGTTCTCGGTTTTGAGTCATGGTGACGGGTGGCTGGGTGGGTTTTGCAGCGGTGGTTTTTTTTTTCTTTTAAAGGAGGTGGGGCGTGGCAGGAGGCTGGCGGGTGTACTTGTGGATCGAGAGCTCTGATACCATATAAGATATGAGAAAGGTTGTATATAAAAGTGATGATTGATTACATTGTAAGCTAGCTATTTATACAAGGCACAAGGTATGAACATGTAAGTGTGAACATAAATCTAAATGGGGTAAATACATAATTGTAATTGATATTGATTGATGATTGTGATCAATGAGATTGGTAATATTTGGTTTGTCTGTTATACTGTTAATAGTATGGAGTATAGAATAAAATATTGATTATCTATTAAATGATAGAATAGAACATGGGGGACAATGTGGGACATACTATAAAATAAAATATTGTACTTTCAACCATAGTGCGATAACTCAGCATTGTAATTGTTGCTTTAATAAGTATGATGATGATGATGAGATGGGTGGCTTGTTCTCACGTTTTAAGGCGTTTTTTTCTCCCCTCAAAAATATTAATCAAATTATTGTTCTGTTAGTTGTTTAACTTGTTGCATGAAGACTTTTTTCGTTGTGTACATTTTTACCGGTAGGTCTTTTGAGAGACCATCCCCCACTAATTTAGTGGAAGATATAACAACTTCCACCCCTTATCACATAAAAGGTCTCTCAATAATGCTATTTAGAGACCGTCTCTCTAAAAATTTTGTGCATTTTTTCTACTGTTTGGTGGTCCCTCTGTTCATCGTTTTTCTAATATGTAACAGTAGAGTTGGTGTCATTTGCCTCTTTTACTTTACAATGAACTGTCTTTATGGCAGTAATTTTAAAGTACATGACTTTCTCGTCTTTCTTTCGATTGACCTAGTTTTCTTTTCTTACCAACAAAATAAAATGGTTTTGAATAAAACAAGCCATTCAATCTGATCTAATAACATGGCTTAGTCTTTTTTGATAAATAGTTGGTTAACTTGGGGTTGCCCAATCTATGGTACCCTTGTAGTGGAATGTACATCACTAGTAACAAGCCGGGTACGAGTAAACCCGATTTTCATTGTCTAGTTTGGTCCCGTTTGCTTTCTCATTTTGTTTGTTTTCTCGCTATATTTTTTTCGACTCAGCTATCTGAAGGGCTTTGGCCTCCCGCCATAATAGAAAAGAATGGTCAAAAAAACTGGTCACGAATATCCATCCCTTCTATAATGTACTCCGTATATGTATAACTTTGACGAAGATGTTAAGTGGAACCACAAAATTTCAGAAAGATAATGGTTTGTACGTATTGTTTAGCTCATAACCAACTAACCAAACCAAGACATTGTGAGTGAATAATCAAAATTCAAAGGCGCTAGTGTTTAATTATTTAAGTATCAAGTCTCGAATTTAACAAATAAACATAAACCTCGGATTAGTGGGCTTCCAAATGGGATTAGTAGGTGTATCCCTTGACAAACATTCCCTTCTTTGCATCTTCAGTCTCTCCTTCAGCAGAGTATTTGCCTAGTTGGGCCATAGAATTCGCTTTCGCCCGCACCAAAAGAGCTCTCTGGGCTGCAGCTACATTTTCCAGTTGGCCTTGCCATGCCTTCAACACACTGTTTTGTAGAGCGCGGGCATATGAGAAAGACACGTGCCACGGGTTTGGGCTTTGGTTCATTGCGTTCAGGTTTAAGGTTGCTTCCACTTCCGATTGTCCTCCCGACAGAAACTACATTACAAACACATTAATGTTACCATTGTAAAGAGCATGAATTTCTACACTACGCATTCCATTTCCTGGTTCCATATCATATTTTGATTAGATTGTGAAGCAGAATACCTTGACCGTACGGAGTAACATATAAACCCAATTTGACCTAAAACCGAATTGACCAGATCCAACACAACCCAACCCAAGAATGGCCCGGTCAGAAATGACCCAAAACAAGCCAAAATGGCTGATTTGGTAATCGTCATAGACACGATCCAAATGATCCAATTGACCCACACATAACCATTAATCCTATAACGTCTTGAACAAGAACTGGCCCACACCTACTAAAACCCGGCCCAAATGATCTGTTTGTCGTTTTGACGAACAAGTAATGCACTAATGCATGCCCCGTAATAGAAAACAAAGTTGACACAAAATTTGCCTTCAACTGCTAAAAAAAGACTAGTGATGACAAAAATTTATCCGCATTTTTGCCAATCGTAGACGGAAAAAAAACGTCTAAACCACCTTGTCGTGATTTCTTGAGGCAACAGCATGCGTAGGAGGGATGTTAGCTTAACCACCTAAATAAACAACTTTACCATGGGATTTTCCTTTACAACATGAGTCCTGAGTCCTAACCAAAAAGTGCTAAAAAAAAAAGGGGACAATTGTAGATGCTTAAGGCATGAGCCGGCTTAGCAGTATAATAACTATAGTTTGTACCTCAATAAATACTTTTAATAATAGCGCAAAAAGAGTAAAAGGGGGCGGTAAACATACCATTATTCCAGGAACAGCTGGAGGTACCCTCCTATTGAGCATTTGAAGAGTAAATTTAGCAATGGTCTCTGGGGAAGCTTTCTCCTTGTGTTCAGCACCCGGGGTTACCATACTGGGCTTGAGAAGGATTCCTTCAAACATAACATTGTTTTTGGCCAAATAGAAAAAGACTTCAGCCCACACACGCTCTGCAACATCCAGAGTCCTCTCTATGGGATGGTCTCCATCGAGAAGAATCTCTGGCTCTACTATGGGCACAAGTCCATTGTCCTGAAGCATATACAGGAGTCAATCATGTTAATAGCACAAACATTTCACTATTTATCCATTTACAGATGAGTGTAACAGATACAAAAGAACAGCACAAGAACTACAGTACTATCACAAAATTAACACATAGAAGATGAGATTGTAAAGTTACTCAGGGCGGTACACATAAACTGGTTCAGAACATGTTAGCATTCAAACGGAAACCAACGTCGTGTTATGCACAGAAACATCAGTAAGTTACACACCCTTCATCCAGTTTTTATTTCCTCATTTGACTTTCATGGTCAAACCAATTTAATTGATATTTTCTCCTAATATAGGTTACAAATTTTTTATAACTGATAATGTGAACATAGTTGTCTAAATAAATCAAATGTGGCAAATTGTACATTGTATTTTTACATTTATTTCAAGATATTAGTACGTAATAGTGGTCAAAGTTAATATCGATTGACCAATAAAGTCAAATGGTGAGAAGTTAAATGGGATCAAGGTAGTATCATTATCTAACTAGGGAGGGGCTTAGTTAGACAATGATCAATATTTTGTTCTCATCTTTTAGAAGAAATTCAGTCATTACATCTGAGTCAGTTTTTATGTGTTTCTGAAAACCCATCCACAAGACCCAACCAGCTAACAGGTTCCTCCACCAAAGTATATCATAGTTCAAATTTTACATTAAGAATCTCAGCATAATTAAGGATCTTATCTCTTTCAATGAGTAAATCCACACTGACTGTGTTGGAAGGAATGAGAAGATGATAAGCTTTTTCATGTACCTGAGAAATAGCAGCATAGCGAGCAAGTCCCCAAGCAGCTTCCTTAATAGCCAACGCAGAAGGTCCACATGGAATGCTAACAACTGTACGCCTAATTTGTGCACCAAAGGAAGCATTTCCCATTTAGTTTCAGAAAATAGAGAAATTACAAGTACATGGTCAATAAGGGAAAGTGGGGTTTCATATCCAACAAGACTAACAGAATGTTTTAGCAGTTTGATGTAAAAAATGCTTTTACGTGTAGCACTCAGGAAAATGGCTTACCATTTTGCAAAACGGGCACCCTGATTGTAGTACTCCGCAGATCTGGAAGCCAAACCATCTATCCCTTGACACCAAGATTCATTATTTGACCCTGGCAAAGGGGATAAACCCTGAAAATAGAAGTTACCCAAGGGAGAGTGATTAATAAGTACAATGGGATATGAGAACAACAATAACAACAACATTATCCTAGTGCTGCAAGGGCTCAATGGATGGGACGGTAAGGAGGCGTCATATCAGCCTTGTCCCTGTGTAGTAGCAACAACACAGAGAGACTCTTTCCACAAGCCCCACAATGAGATACGAAAACCATACCTTATCAACTTTGATTCCAGGAACAATATTCTGATCGCGTAAACAATCAACAAATTTCTTCCCATCAGTTGTGGACTGGTAAAGGGTTTCCTCAAACATGATGGCACCAGAGATATAATCACCCAAACCAGGGGTTGTCAGCAGAAGCTGTCTATAAGCCTGACGATTGACTTCCGTGTTATCCAAACCAATTGATGCCAACCTCTTTCCACAGGTTGCATTTGATTCGTCGATGGCCAGGATACCTCGTCCAGGAGACGCAATAGTTTTCTGCAGGCCATAATTTAGATTGACATGAGTCAAGACCAATGGTATTGTTAACATGCATTTCAAAGCAAACAAAACTATCACTGATGAAATGCAGACTGTTATAAAGGAGGTAAAAACAGATCCAAGTTATAAGGTTCAGAAAAAGGAGTGTACAGCTGACTGGATAGTGGATATTTAAAACAGTTTCTTCATATATTCTGTTTTAGTCGCTTTACCAACCAGCATCAGCATATTGCAATCATCTAGTTTAAAGACCAAATAATTCAGGAAGGTAATTCAGAAAACACCACAATTCCCTTTTCCACATCAGTTTCGTGCTTTTCGGCAAGGCAGGAAGTATCAAATTGAGATACAAACTATCCGCAAACAAAAAGAAAACTCAGAGTGGAATTATAATTTAAACTTGTTCCAGGTTTCTATAATTTTCTTGATCGGCCAGCGTAGAGACGAGGATATGGGAGAAAGCAGTTACTAAATTCATCATGGCCAACAATACCAAAGGTATTAGATGACTTGCAGAAAGACCATAGCATATGTTTTATTTAACTCCACGGAAACATGACTTCTCCAACTGAATTCAGCCTGGTCCTCATCTTGATTAAAGATTGCCAACTAAAAGAACCCAAAGACCAAGACTTGGTTTTAGACCTTGTAGGCAAGTTTTAACTAACTAGTGACTATTCGAGCTTTCATATACAAAAGATCGTTAAATTTGTAATTCTGAAGACTGGAAACCAAAAAAATGTAGTACATCCCATTTGACTTTTTTGGTCATTTGATGTCAACTCTGACAATTAATTATCCAAATATTTCTCTAAATAGTAAATATATGTAGAGATAGTGTATAAAATTTGTATAGTATACACGTTATAAAACTGTTTTCATATCAACAGCTTAAAAAAAGTTAAAACTACTACTTAACATTGATTGAAGATATCAACTAATATCGTCTTTTGTCCATCAAAGTCAAATGGGGACAATAAATTTGGGATGAAGAGAGTACTAGGATTGAAGATTGATTTACTTTTCTACAAAAAAAAAATGTATCGAGATTGATTACAGATTTGCACTTTTTTTAAAGGACAATCCCTCATTTACATCCAGACATGGATAACCCTCAAAACATCATAGACACACTTACCTAAGATTCTGTTCATGTATCGATCATAATTCATAAATGTCTACAAATATTTGCATGAAGTAGTGTTAGTGTGATTATGCAATTAATTCACAACCAAAAGAAGGAAAAAAACCAACAAAAGAGAGAACATACTGCAGTCTTTATGAGCTCATCAGCAAAAGAGCTAGCACTAGCACGTGTTGGCATGGAAACTCGACGAGTAGTAATCGGATTTGGCGATCCACCACTCCGGTTAAATGACTGTTGCCCCATCCATTGTGATGATAACCCATTAAGTTTTACCAAACTCATAGACGCCATGGATGATCTCTCAGTTAACTACACTATACACAAAAAAATTATAGCTAGTGAATCTTATGATAGTGGAGAAAAGTAGGTGAGTCAAAGTAAGGCAATAAACAATAGGGCAGGCAGAGAAAGTTTGACAAAATAAACGCAATTAACATGTTAACAACAACCACTGCTATGATTACAATTATCTTTCTCAGAGTTGAAAGAACAGGAACACAACCACCCGCTAAAAGCAACATACTCTAGGTTCAGCTTGTATATTCTTTTAATACAAAAATGCCATAAGATTATCTAACCTATTAACCCTCATATCTACGTGACGAATACACAAGGGTTTAGATCGGTTCTCATACGTGAGATCTGTCATTTTATACTGACTATAAAAACATTAGTCCAACAGGTTACCCTTCAACACTTATGTTAATTGCCCATATTTACTCAAAACTGTCTCCTTTACACAATAAAATCAACATACTCTTAAGTTTAGCTAGTACAGTATGTTCTTTGAACGTCATCAAAACTTTATAAGGCTACGAGACCAACCCATCGACCTCTTAATTGCACGAGGAAAACACGAAAGTCACTTGTAAAGAATTTAGAGAAATGGGTGGCTTTTTAAGGCTACAAGATACTGGTTCGAAACATGTCAAGGTCGCTACGGATTATGGTTATGCCGCTTCATTATAAACCCATGAGATCACATATGATCCCTCCATCAAGGGCGGCGTAAAACGGGTAAAAGAACCTAACAATTCAGTAAAGGTCCAGTTCCAACAAAGAATAATACATGGTCCAACTGATAAGTACAATATACAGGAAGTGAAAGAAGAGGGAATTGTATAAAAGCAAAAGGAAGAAGAGAGTGACTTACATTATACAGGAAATGGAGAAAAATGCAGAGAGGAGGAAGTTCGGTAGTTTGGGTCAAACTCTCAGAGATCTAACTAATGATCAGCTTTTTCGATAAATCTAAAGTTTCTCAATTGTGTGGGATCAAACCGGCAAACCCCACCTACCAATTGTACGTGGTATCTTGAAGTTGACTTTGTGCGTGAAATACCCAATTATTTAAATGATTTTTTTAAAGTGTGTCCTTAGAAATATGTTTTAGATTTAATTATGAAAAATAGAAAGATACACTTACTTTTACCATTTTAGTTAAAAAATCTGAAATATATTTCCTTAAATGACTTCTTATTGTGTGCCCTTAAGGCACACATCATATTAGAAAATCTCTTATTTAAAATGTAAAATTTTAATAGGTTATGACTCGTATTTACGAGCTCAGAAAATGATGATTTTTTTTATAATTGATGTCTTTTCGAGAAATACAATTAGGAAAAAAAACATTTGGCTAGTTTGGAACTCGTGGCCAAGAGATATTGTCACTCAAATGTCAAAAAAACATTGACATACAAAAACTCATAAACATGCGATCCATATACGTCAATTTATTTTTTACAAATTGTAGTGTTCGCAAAAATTATCGATTTGAGAAGAAAATGTCAGTTTTTGAACTCGTAAACACAAATTGTAGTCTCTTTCTGGTTTAAAAAATTGGGTATTTCGTGCAAAATATCAAATTTCAGGGATACCGTGCAAAATTCTCCGGAAAAAAAAGTCGACGATGTTTCACTCTATTTTTCTGGAAAAGAATTACTTAATGGGAAGAGATCGAAAAGAAAGTTATTTAGTGAAATACAATTTTCTTAAAATTTTTTTTTTTTTTTTGACAGTAAGAAATAATAGGGTTTTAAGCCAAAGCGGTCTTCGCAATGGCATGAGCAACCCTATTCAAAGACCTAGGACAATAACTAATAGAGAAACAATGAAAAGACATAATAGTATGATTAATATCAAGGATAGTCGACTTTGCATCATGATCCAAATCATTGATTCCGCAAGTTCGGTAGACGAGATTAAGCCAGTCAGTGGAAGCGGCAATATGTTTGAAACCATGATTTTTGGCGTCTAAATAGCATATTTCAAAGCAATTCTTCAGCCTGTAAAGGTGACCTTGCCCAAAATTTAGTATGACCATAATGAGGAGAGGGATTGTTGTCATTGTGAATTATCCATCCAGCAGAGGCTTTAAAAGACTTATCCCAAGAAGCATCACATTTTAGGCGAGCAGAATTTCCACATATCGTTGGACCAATAAGGCAAAACGGATAAAAATTCCTAATCTTCATTGCTTCAGAGCAATCCTCCAAAAACAAATTCACATCTGAATTGGCAGTTTGGCTAAGTATGGTGGAGGAATTAAGGTTGGCATCATTGAGAAGTAAGTCCAGAGCATGTGCAGTATTGATATCAGCATGATCGAAACGAACATCGTTTCTTAGGCACCAAATTCTCCACAGAGTACTAATAAAATAGGAGATTGAGGATAAAAAGTTAGGATTATTACGAAGAACCGCAATCCAATTAATTATCCATTCTTGAAGTGTGAGGTTATCATCATCAGAACTCCGAATACTTAGAGGCGAACCAAACCACAAGCATGCAGATAAAGTGCAGTTTCGAAAAAGATGAGAAAGTGATTCAGTAGTAGGAGAAAGAGGGCATAGACCACAATCATAACTCCAATTAAGATCACGTTTTTGTGCCTCTTCTCCAATAGGAAGTGAGTTAGACATAATTTTCCATAAAAAAACTTTCCACTTGTTATGCACAGGGAGAGACCACAGTCTAGTTTTACAAAAGGATATGGTACCAGAGCTTATACGACGTAAGTCAGATATAATGGCTTTCCTATCCCAAAGTAAGTTAAAAGCAGCAGCATAACCACTTTTGACAGAAAAATTTCCGTTCCTAGTCAAATTCCAATAAGTGCTATCATCAACCTCTTCGGAAGAGAAATCAATGGCTAAAATATACGGAGCTGCTTGGTCTCCACATAACGAATAAACTAGCTCGGTATTCTAACCTCCATATTCATTCTGAAGTTGACAAACAGAAAGAGAAGGTTTACTAATCAGTTCTGAATCAGATAAATTTAGAACCTGACCAAGAGAAGAGCCGCAGATCCATTTGTCATGCCAAACATCCAAAAGAGACGGGACGCCCACTTCCCAAGATAAATGGGATCTCAGCAGCTTTAAACCCCATAAAATTCCTCTACATCCCCAAGACAAAGAAGATTTTCCAGTATTATTCTGGGACATGATGCTTTCAACAGTAATTCTAAGTTTCCTTCCCAGAGTTTGAGCAATTAGACTTTCAGGTTTTTGTAAAATCCGCCAACCAACCTTAGCTAGTAAACTTTGATTCAAGCATTCAGTGTTACGAATACCCAGACCACCTCTAGATTTAGAGGCATTAATAAACAGATTACTACACCGGTGTAGCTTATTCCTATTAGAGGTTCCACCCCACCAAAAATGCGAAAGCAAAGAATCAATCTTTTCACTCACACTTACCGGCAGTTTAAAGGCCGATAGAGAAAAAATAGATAGTGAAGAGAGAACCGAATTAATAAGAGTAAGTTTTCCGGCAGAAGATAAAAAGTTGTTATTCCAACTGAGTATTCGTCTTCTGACATTCTCCACAACCGAGGCAAAAACATCCTTCTTGCTATGGCCAAAATCAGTAGGTAAACCAAGATATCTTCCCATATCTCTATTCCTACTTACACGAAGAAGTTGAAGACAAGACCGAGTAGTATGGAGAATGCAATTAGGGCTAAAGGTGACTGCTGATTTCTGGTTATTCAGACGTTGTCCCGAAGCCCGACAATAGGTATCAATAATTGTTATTAAATTCCGACAATAACGCGGCTGAGCTTCAAGAAAGAAAATAGAATCATCAGCAAAAAGCAGATGCGAGATAGTCTTAGCATTCCTAGAAATCCTTATGCCTTTTAAATTGTGTTGTCGATGTTCATCCATAATCATTTGTGAAAGAACCTCGGTACATAAAGCAAAAATATATGGCGACAACGGATCACCTTGTCTAATACCCGCTTGTGGTCTGAAGGAACTCCCAGAAGAACCATTAAGAAGAACAGTATACGATACCGAATAAATACATTCCATAATGAGATCAATAGTTTCCAGAGGGAAATCCATACTTGTTAACGTTGCTCGAATAAAGTTCTAGTTTAAACGATCATAGGCCTTACTCATGTTGATTTTATAAGCAAGGAGACCATTCTTCCCTTTAGTCCTTTTCGAGATTTGGTGAAATAACTCATGAGAAATAAGAATTTTGTCACTAATATTACGGCCAGGAATAAATCCATTCTGATGCTCACCAACCAAAGAAGCCATAACTTTACGAAGCCTGTTAGAGATGCATTTAGTCACAATCTTCATAATGACATTACATAAGCTGATTGGTCTGTACTGGTCAACTGTCTCAGGATTCGATAATTTAGGAATTAAGGCAATGGAAGTTCGATTAAGAGCCTTCAGAATATGCGCGGATGACAGCATAGAAAGAACAGCCGCAATAACATCTTCTTTTATATAGAACCAGTATTTCTGATAAAATAGTGCCGGGATACCATCTGGCCCAGGAGATTTAAGAGGACCCAATTGGAAAACTGCTTTCCGAACTTCCTTTCTTGTATACGATTTGGAAAACAAATCACGTTGATCATTACTCAACTTAAAGCAAATCTTAGAGAACATATTTTCATAAGATTTAATATATTCATCAAAGTCGGCCATATCAGTATTTGATTCATAAATACCCTTAAAGTAGTCGTCAAAGCAATCCCGTATTTCACACTCTTTGTAAACCCATTTGTTAGAATCATTTTTAATACCAGCAAGGTAATTACGGCCAAATCTGCTCTTGACAGAATTAAAGAAGAACTTAGTGCACGCATCACATTATTTAATCCAATTAATCTTCGCTCGTTGTTTCCAATAAGAGGCAGCATCCCTATTAAAAATCCAAATATCGTGCATGACATTCATCAAATCCTGACTCATCATTCCCTCTAAAAATACCTTCTAATTCAGCTTCAAGATCATTGTCAAAATCAGACCATTTAGCACCCCATTCCTTACGTTTCAAGAAACTCCAGTTACAAATAGAAGATCGTACTCTATTTAGCTTCCTGAGTAATCTGAAGGAACAAGAACCCTTATCATATTTTGGCCATTCCTTTTGAACAATCTGTAAACATTCATTAAATTTCAAAGCCCATGCTTCCATTTTAATTGATCTCCCTTTTTTACGCTGAAAAAACTCCGTGTCAAAAACAATAGGTCCATGATCAGAGCGTTGAATCGAAAGATGTCTAATACCCGAAAAGGGAAACGAGTCAAGCCATGAAGACGAGGCCAGCCCTTTATCCAATCTTTCATAAATTCTTGACTTGCCCTTCCTATTGTTACACCATGTAAATCTAGGTTCCTTAAAAGGAATCTCCAAAAGATTATTTCTACTCCTCCATTCTGAGAAAAAAAGGGCTCCAAAAGGTGTCCCAGAATTCCCACCCAATTTATCCTCCTTGAATTCAATCTGGTTAAAATCTCCAAGTAGGAGAAAATGAGATTCAAAGCTGCGTAAATATTGTTCAAGTGCCAACCAGACTTGCATCCTCTTCGACCTCTTTGGTTCACCATAAACACAACAGAGGTACCAGACAATATCAGTGCATTCCTTAACTTTAAAGATAACAAAGTTGGGAGTTTTTCCGATACATTCCAAAACAAAAGAAGAAGATCTCCACCCAACCCAGAGTCCTCCTTTTGACCCTAGGGCATCTACACCCTCTACATTAACGTAACCATAATTCCTAAATAACGAAGATACAATTTGAACATTACACTTTATTTCTGAAAGAAAGATAATATCATAAGATCATCGCTCTCAGTTTGGTAATTGTAGGGGCGAGCGGATCATTTAGACCCCTACAATTCCACGCGATGCACTTCATGGGCGAGAAGAGGATTGATCTTATCCAATCCTCGCAAAACAGTCAGAAGCATTATGAGCACCAACATCAACTAAGTCTTCTGAAGTAGAACTTGAGACTACCATTTATTCTGTAGATACACCTATACGGAAAGCTCCAATACCAGACCTAGAACATTCACCTGCAGCAGAACAATCCCAGTCTTTGAGTCGCTTAGCCAATCCTGTAAGAGTAGGATATTCCTTATCATAATTGTACATCTCGTAGATAGATTCTGTTTGAGCCCCTGGGTCTGAGAAGGCTCTCCTTTTTGGAACCTGCACAAGGTCCGCCTCTTGTGATTGCTGAACTCCCCTTAAAAGATTTATATCCTTTCCTTTGCCTCGAACACAAGAAGGGCCTGGTAAAGAAACATGTGCTTGTTGAAATTGTCCTTGAGCAGGAAAGTCAGAATGCTCCAGAATATTGCAATGAACACGAGGTGGAACAAAATCCAATCAAGTAACCTCATCCACAGACTGGCCAGGTCCTCTCATCTCTTCCTGTAAATTTAGCAAAGCATTTAAGTCGTCATGTGCATCAAGAAAGGGTAAATCCTCCGAAGAAGACGAATGAAAAGGCCATTCAGGAGTTGGTCTAACATCTTCAGAAGAACCACTGCCCGTAATATTAACATGATAATTAAAATTCTCATAATTAGAAGAAGGCTCATTAAAAAATAAATGCATTGAATCCAGAGCATTAATGAACTAATTATAGCCTCTTGCATCGTCATCTTGAAGAGCAATATGTGAACGATGTTCCACTCTTGCACTAATAGAGCCCAAGACAAACTCATTTTCATCATAATTAAATTCAAATTCACCATGCCCCGTAAAAGCAGAATATGGATCATCAGCCCTCCATTGATTATTCTGCATGTGGTCCTGATGATTCTCAGTATCCTCACCACTCCCTTGATTATTATAAGGACCAATATTATTGATATTATAAGTTGCATGGTTCAGATCCTGTAAATCATTAAGAGGAAAAGCTATATTAGTCACATCTTCAGTACCTCCCATCTGGATAGGGTTCTCACCAACAGGAGGAACAATCAAGTCATTATTCGAGGCAAAAATGACATCAACCCCAGTTGTGTGACGGTCCTCTATCAAGCCATTATTAAAACCAATAGCAATGGCCTCAATACTAATCCCCATATTATCTAACCCAGGATCTCCCCTAGACCCCTCCAGATATCCATTATTAACAGTATTATCTCTCAAATAGGTCTGATTCTCATGATTATTATCATAAACATTAACACCCATAATGACAATTCTTCGAAGGTCAACAGAAATATTTGTTTCTAAGGGTTGATCAAGTTGGTTTCCCGTCGTTCCATCCATATTAGTGTTCTCCATCTGTATATTAACATCTGGATGGCCCTCATTTACTACATCCTCATTTGGGAAAAGGACATGCAGAATCTCATCCTCCTCAATCAAGACATGCATTTCATTATTCCCTGCATTCCTATTTTCTTGAGGACCGTCAAGAAGAATCATATCAGTATTACCATTATTCTGAGCAGCCGCCTCTCCACCATTTTCAACAAATAACTGATCATTAAAATGCCCATTTTGATTATCCGCTAAAATAATATCAGTAACCAGATTATTGTTTATGCCCTGCAGCTCTATATTACCGTTCTCATGAGTGATATGATCAGTAACAACTTCAAACCCTTCAATACCATGTCCATTTACCATCAAATGATCCTTCATAGGAATAATATTGTTATCTAAAATTGGTTCTCCAACCTCCATCAAACCATTCATGCCCTCTCCATTTTCATTATTCTGATCATGCCCTTGTTCTCCATTATTTGCATGCATGAAATCCTCATATACATTTTCATTTGCATACACAACCGGACTAGCAAATGGAAGTGCAGTAACTACAAATTCCATTCCAGGGTAAACTCGTCCACCATCAACCAGACCCAAATCAAAATCGATCATCCTTTCAGTAAGGTTATCAACAGGAACAGTGGACCCGCGAAATTCCCCTAATATTATCTTTGAAGTAACATACTTGGTAGATGAAGGAAGGGCACAAAGATTGAGATTGAACATAGTATACTGATATCTCGTCTGAAACACAGCGAAACCCCTATCCATAGCCCTTTCCAAAGAAGAATTAATACTTGACACAATATCTTGGATTCTTTCAGCACATTGTGCAACCTTATGACCTATTCTACCACACCTTGTACAATACTTAAAAACCTCCTCGTACTTAAACTGGATCCATAGAAGCTTATTTTGATTGCATGCAAGGAAAAAGCCTGGATTAAGAGGTCGACCAAGTCTAACAGATATTCTAAGTCGAAGGAAATCATTGTCAGGAATCTGATAGAATTCTTCAATGATAGAATCATCTCCAAAAAGATGAGCAATGGTGTTTGCCATGTTCATGTTGAGAAACTCAAAAGGCAAACCACAAACTCTCACCCACATTCTAGCCATTGGGAATCTAACAGTGCGTGGTACCATCCTAGGTTGCCACTTCCTGAGAACCATAAGTGCACCATCAATCACCAAAATGCTCCGCTCTAAGACATCATAAAGATCTTGCATGTTGAAAAAATGAAGCACATAGATATCCCCCATACGCTTTACATTGACTTGCTCTCGAGTTGCCCAGTTATCTTCAAGAATTCGGTTTACATTATACGCCTTAAGTAATCTATAATCAACCAAGTATCCTAGCAAACAATGACTCCAATATGCAACCGAATCACTAGTGTCATCCGGGTTAGGAGAGACAACACACCCACTCCTAGGAAAACGCCACTCATTAAGCAGCCCAGGATTTTGAGAGGCCTCCGTGCGAAAGTTTATATCATGAAAGATATTTTCAAGGGTTTCATTGACTTCTTCATTGTAAAAATTAAAATTATCCTCCATTATGGGTATATAAGGGATAAAAGATAGAGAAAGTTTGAAGAAAAGTGGAAATGATAAGAAGAGAAAGAAAAGGTGGTTAAAAAGGTAATGCTGATGAACAAAGAGCAAGAAAAAGCGGCTTTAGAAGGAAGCAAGGACAAACAACTTCCAAAGCAGAGATCTTTGGAAGCTTAAAAGTTTCACCCAGTGAGTGGAAAGTAAAGAGAATGATTAGATGTTGGATAAAACCAAAAGGTTGTAGAAGATTTAAAGGCAAAAAGAGCACGCTTTCAACCAAGTGTAAGGAGAGGAGAGAAGAAAATTTAGGAGAATGTATTGAAAAGGATGTATAGAATAAAAAGGAAAGCTCTCAAAAGAGAGAAACTTCTCTCTCTAAAACCCTAGAGAGATGATTTTTTCTTCCACATGGAACATAATTCAAGCAAATATTAAATTACGGTCCAATATTTTGAAAGCATATAGTTTTATGGTATTTGAAGAATCAGGATCCTCTCATCTCCTCTTCTCTCCCCTCCATTTCTTTATGTAGAGTCTATTTCATCTCAACGGTTACGACCATTTAACGGTCCAATATTTAGACCGTAAATTAAAGGGAAAATAGAATGAAAAGAGACTTGTTATATTATATTGTTATATGAGAGGAAATGGTCGAGGATCCTAATCCCTAGTTCTTTATCCGAGCGCCTTATTATGGAAGATTGCTCAAAGGTTGCACTCTGGAATTTTGGTGTTTTATTTGCTTGTGAATAAATTCCTAAGTATTTTTTCCAGACATTGTTCTTAAGTAGTCTTCAAGTTCAAGCAAACAGGCTATGTTATTTCTTGGTTAGGTTTTGCCGTGTTCGAGTCCCTTATAGTAACATTTTGATGATTATTTCAAATTTGCCTCTATATTTTAGGTCAGGACAATCATCGACTTAAAATATTGCTCCTAACTATTGAGGCCTTGGTATTAAATTAAATGGATGATTATGTAGTCTTAAACTCCCGGGTCTTATTTGTCTATTCTATATTTAGACTTGTAGATATGCTTGACCCGGGCCATGTCTCGAGGCGGGCTAGGGACGGGCCATACTAGCGGGCCTAACCTATTTTTTTTTCTAATATGGACGAGCCAGGGCGGGCCGGTCTGGGGAAAATGGGACTCGCGCCAGGCCAGGGATGAGAGGCGGGCTAGGCGGGCCGGGTCGGGCTGTGTGCTGAAAGAGCCCGAAGGTCGGGCCGTGCTGATAGCCAGCTCTATCTATATTTAATTATTTGAAATTCTTGCTAGCTTTTTTTTCGGTTCGGGTTCTCTCTATTTCCTCAAAAGAAATGGAGAGGCAAGTACCTATCGATGATCTAGATTGTATTTTGACAATATCTAACGGTTCTAAATTTATGTATAAAAATAAAGGTAAAATAGAGGTGAAATGAGAAATTATTATTTAAAGAGATTGTGAGAGAAAATAAATAGAGAGGATCCATTTCTTTTTTCTTTTTTTCCTTTGCAAAGTTTTGGCTTTTATTTACTCTTTTAGATTTTATCTACCTTCTCGATTTTTGATCGACTTTTCAGTTATTTTTCCACCGGGTAGAGCTAGGGCTGAGCAAAATCGGGTACCCGGCCCAGTTTTCAAAACCGGTTCGGTACACGGTTTTAAAAATCTTAATTTTCTTAAACCTCACCCGCTCCTCTTTTAATCCGGGTACCCGGTTTTTTTGAAGTTTTCAAACCGGATCCGAAAACCGGTTACCCGAACCGGTTTTCAAACCCGGTTTCTGCTATATGTTCTTGATTCAGTGATTGGCAGAATGCATTGCTGCCAGCCTCCCATTATGAATTTTTGAATACCGTCATACATGTCATAATTAAAAAGA